>JAGVSN010000064.1:987500-1133378 GCA_022651745.1 Parapsyche elsis
TATTATATGTATGATATTCATAGACATTATAATTTTTTAATCGGTACTTAAATTTCAGCGCAGAAAATTTCATTTTATTGAAGAAAAGGAAAAAATGTCAATTATTTTATGTTCCTTAAAGGCTTAAGCTTTAAATATATATTTTTTATGTAATTTTTATTTTAACGGCATAAATCTTGAACGTATCCATAGCCAGATCGCTAACGAGAATGATAATTATGAAAAACCTTGAAACCTTTCATTTCAATTCCGTAAAATTTTATGAAATACCACTAATTTATCTTTCCAAGTATTAAACGTCAAATCTATCAATTAATGAATGAAACTTGAATTTCTGACTTATTAAATATTGTGTAATCTTATTTATAAGTTTATAATCATTATAAAATTCATACTTTTTTCATAGTATAGGTCAGGGATGGCGAACCTAGGGCACGCGTGCCAGAGGTGGCACGTATGAAAATGTAGCTGGCTCGTGAACGATTTACAAATTCAATTTTTCAAAAAAAAATATAACTCATCAGCAAAAAATAGATATAAAGTCAGGATATCAGGATAAGACATAAATGGATCAGGTCGTTTAGAAATTTTTGTTCGTTACTGTAATGGAAATAATATCAAAAAAGAATTGATCAGTTTAACATCATTAGCAACAACAACAAAAGGAATATATATTTGCAATGCAGTTGTACATAAATGCACTCGATGTAAGAAAAATAGTTTTTTCCAAAATTGTGTCAGTAACTACTGATGACGCTCGCAGTATGACTGGAGATGAAAATGGTTTTATTAATTTATTTACCGAACGTATTGGACATTCAGTTCTGGGCTTTCATTGCATTATACATCAGCAGGTTTTATGCGCAAAGTACGGTTTCAAGTCACTGGAAGATGTTATGAACCTTGTTACAAAATTGGTCAATTTTATATCCGAGCTATTAAATGAGGTAAACTCGGTGTACAATGGTTTACTTATGTACAACAACGTGCGATGGCTAAGTCGTGGAAAAGTTTTTCAAAGATTTGTTGAGTGTATAGATGAAGTGAAGCTTTTTTTAAATAATGAGAAAGTCACTGAAAAATATAATCAGTTAATGTACGTCGAATGGCTTTCAAAATTAATGTTTTTCACTGATTTGTGCTTACATTTAAATGAATTAAATAGTAAACTGCAAGATTTTAACAAAACATCCAACAGCTTCAAATATTTTCCGAATAAAAATTTTCGCAGACGAAAACCCAGATAAAATTAAATTAGCACAGGAATTTTCTGCAGTTACTCAATCAATAAAGAACGAGTTTTCTTCAGGATTCAAACAATTCAATTCAGCCACTTTAAAATCTCAATTTAGAGATTTTAAAGTGGCTGAATCTCGAAGATATAGAAATGCAATTAATCAAATTCCAATCCAGTTCTATATGGAAACAAAAGTTTGTCGATTTGAGAAATGACTTGGAAAAAATTGAAAATGGTCGATTATCGAACATAATTAAAATGAATGCAGAAGAAGAAATAATGAAAACTTGGAACGCCATTCCAGAAATGTTTAGCTGTTTAAAGAAACTAGTGACGGCGATATTAACAATTTTTTCTTCTACATATGCTTAAGCGTGAGTCATTATTTTCCGAAATAAATTTTATAAAATGTAGTTTAAGAAATAGATTGACTGATGAATCCAGTTGGGCTTGTATATTAATGAAAGTGACGAAATATAAACCTGATATAAAGCATTTGGCATCGAATGTACAACAGCAAAAATCTCATTGATAAATAGCTGATAATGGATTTTTATTGGTTATAACTATTGTAATTTTAAACTTTTTTCAATAAAATTATAAAAAAACTTTCTTTTTTTTTCCATTATAAAACTGCTCGGCACGTCAGACAATTGATGAATAATATTTGGGAATTTTTGGCACGCGAACGTAAAAAGGTTCGCCATCCCTGGTATAGGTATAATTAATAACAAAAACATAAATTTTAAAAATTTATTATTACAGGATACAAAAAACAGAGCACATATAAATAAAGATTTCGTAACGAGAATTCATTGAAATTACATTTTGATCGATACGTCGTCTTTTATTTTTCCAAATTTGTAAAACAATGAAAAATTATTGACGAAATCTCACTGTAAATAATATTATACTATTAAATCGATTAAAAAAAAAATATATGAATGAATCGTGAAAATGTGTAATGGGATGGATATTTGATAATCATTACACAAAAACGAAAAATGGCGCAAAACAAAGAAACAAATGGCACAAAGTGAACAATAAATAAATTATTAATAATACGTAGGAAAGTTAGTATGAGACAATGCAGTATGATTGTGTGCGAGTCGCTAATATTATAATATTAAATAAATTAGTATTTATAAATTGTACATCGCTAATAATATTATTATTCTAATGGTGAGGGGCGTTATTTAAATATATTAAAAAAAAAATAAATCACAATGTTCGTTAATTGTATATATGTATGTACATACAATATTATGTATGTATGTATATACACGATAGCATTAAAAGTAATTTTTGATAAGGATGATTGATTAAGTCATAGCGTCAGTGTCCTCAACTTTATATGGAGTTAGACCTAGACTAGCGTTTCTCCGGTCCTCCCACACACACTAGCCTTGGAGTACCTTATATAGGATCCACGGTACATACAAAGATCAATGAGTATTTTATGTATATACACCACAGATCTTGCATGTCTTTCAGTGGTCCAATTTATACGCCCACAGTTGCAGACTGGACTCTGTGACCGCATGATCCGGATATTAACTCCGTATATTTTATTTTTAATCTACAACAACAATCTATTGCTATTTTTTGAAGACCTCAGTTTTATGTGCTAAATCAGTCTGATATAAAATATTGTTTCATACACTAAATTTTAAGTTCATTCGCGAAATATTTGCGTCGGTGTGTCGCAATGTCAAGGAGGCTGTATCAGCCTATGCCACACTTTTGTCTCTTTCATGTAGGCGAAGACTTCTACAATGGTCTCGGATCGTATGGAGTAGCATTCAAGCCCACGTATCTATTGTTCTTCCTGTGAACGAATCCAGAGCCCGGTGATGTGTTATAGTATACAACTCGCCTGATTCCGAAAGGATCCACGTATCCGTAGCTGCCGGTTCGAGTGTCACTTCCCGAATTTTCCTCTTCGTGATACTGCCTCGGTAAATAGTATCTGAATCCATTGTTAGTGACAGATACACCATCGTATTGCGGATACTGAGGATTGTAACCGTTGCCTAGATAGTTTCCGATGTAGTTAGCGGGGTTAGTTACACTGGTCTGATATCTGCTCGGCGATACTGAACTGAGATATTTGTTGAATCGGTACTGATCCACACGATCCACTGGTGCACTGTCGACGCTGTAAGGATCCAAGTTCAGACTGTTTGTACTGTAATCCCTGGTCTCGTAATACTGCTGAATGTCAGGCTTAGGTGTAGAATACTTTCGGTTGAACTCTCGTAATACGTTTGAAGTTATGGCTACGACTGGTGGTGGAGTTGAGGAGATGTAGATTGGAGATGGTGTTGATGACGGTGGTTCTTCTGTTGTTGAATAGAATGGCGTTGGAGATATAGGACTTTGAGTGATGGTAGAAGCAGCAATTGGAGCAACGGTAGGTCTGAAGTCGAAACGTGGCCTATCAGTGCTGCTTTCAATAGAGTTGTGGGATACGTAGACGTTCGGTGTGCTCGATGGTATGTAATTACTTGATGGTGGCAAGTAAGAGCTAGGAGCTGGAGTGCTCGACGGTGGCAAGTAGAAGGTAGGAGCTGGAGTGCTCGTTGGAGGAAGATACGAGACAAAGTTTGGAGCTTGAGTGACGGGAACGACAGGAACTGCAACTTCGTTGACAGCAATCGCTGGTTTGACAGATGATCCAGGTTTGACTAGAATTCCAGATTGAGCTGGTGCACTCTTGCTCGCTTTGATTGCGTCCTGTAATTGTAAAGAAGATTCATAAGTGACCATAGATATACAATACCATAGATATGCCATTCCAAACAAATTTATCTGGACAAAGCGTCAGAAGCAACGGGGGGTTGCGGGGGGTCTAAAGTGCGGGGAATTCTCACAAAAAAAAGTCAAGCAAAATGCATTTTTGCATGCCCTTTTTGTATGTCATTTTTCGGGCGCTAAGGCCAATCTATGTTATTCTACATCTATGTAAGTGACTTAACTTTTGTACTATAGGTCTGCTTTGCAGGAATCGCAGTACTAATATTATAAAAAAAAATTTATACTATAAATACCTGAATTGGACGATTTTGACCGACGAAAACCGTTTTGGATTTTAGTATCCTATAACCAGCATTGTCGGCGATGTAATCTCTAAGTCGGAGGTATCCATCAGCGTCAATCCATCCATAGGAACCTTTCGAATAAACATAGGGATTAATTCCATCGTATTTTTATTTAAATATACATATAGACACTGCATAATCGATTCAAGTCTCACCAATTACAGTTCCATCTTGGAGTCTCTTCTCCTTCCTATACTGGCCACTCTCAGTTTGGTATTTAAAATACCTTTCGGGTCCTTCATCTGTCTGAATGTGAAACTGTCCACTGGGACTTCCGGTCCAGCTCGACTGAGATCCGGACGCAGTGTTTAGAACGAATCCCTGAAACATTATTGAAAAAACATATAAAATAAAATAATTTTTATAATGTGTCTGTTCCTGATAACTCGTGAGCTTGCAATGATACTATTTGTAACTAGTGTAAGCCCGTTGAATATCAACGGAGCGTTCTACATCACCCGTACTGAAAAATAATATTAAATTTAATAGTTTTTATAGTTGTTGCATAGATGGCGCGTTATAATACAACAACGTAACAATTTAGCAAAGTCGCGAGCCTATTGAGAAATTAATGTTGTCCAATTGTACATAGCAGGTCATCACCTCCATTTGGATCACAGCGTAAGCGTTCACTGCCCGTAACCGGTGATCTCGGATTCAAATCCCACTCGCGCGCGGACGGTTCGTGTCTTTTAATCGTTTATATCGGCGAGCGTTATCAGCAGACAGACAGACGGATTTCGGCTATTATAAACTTACCAATGTAAGCCCGTTGAATATCAACAGAGCGTTCTCGTCACCCGTACTGAATAATAACATTAAATTTAATAGTTTTTATAGTTGTTGCATCTATGCAATAATGCGCCATCTATGGCGCGTTATAGTAACAACAACGTAACAATTTAGCAAAGTCGCGAATCATTTAAGAATAAATATCTGCCAATTATAGCACATCCGTCATCGCCTCCGTTTGGAAGATAGTGTAAGCACAATTCCTCCCAAACTGGTGATCTCGGGTTCAAATCCCACTTGTGCGACGTTCTGGTTTTTAATTATTTACCTCAGCGAACGTTATCAGCAGACAGACACACAGACACACACACAAACAGACAGACGGATTTCGGCTATTATACATATACTAGTGTAAGCCCGTTGAATATCAACGCCCGCTGAATTTTAAATATCGTAAAGCGCTTTTTTAATAGAGATCCCCACTAATTGATCAAAAAAAATATAAAAAATAGTTTTTATAGCGCCATCTATGTATTATAGCAATCCCACTAATTGAACGCTAACGATACCCACTCAAAAAATATTTTTTTTTTACTTTACTATTTATATTATAATTATCAATTATTATACATACATATAAATAATAATTATAATTTTTTAAGTGATTTTATAAAAATCAAAAAAAAAAAAAAAATAATAGTTTCTATAGTGCCATCTATGTATTATTAGCAGAATCACGATCCCTTTTGTAGGTAAAGCCGAGTCACGATATGTTTAAAAAAAAAAAGGACTAAACCGACCAAGGGTGATAGAGTATAGCGTTAGCGTGATGACTCTCGAGCTTGCGGTCGTGGGTTCGATCCCCCACTCGTTTTGGTGGTTTTTAATAATTTTTCCTCAGCGAGCGTTATCAGCAGACAGACATACGGATTTAGGCTATTATATATATAATATAATATAATACGGAAAATCTCATACAGTAGGTACTTGAGCATAATGGGAAACTTTTATTTACAAGACCATATGATACATCGGTATGAACTTATTGAGTTATATAAAGTTCCTTTAAATTCTAGATGGTTACGAGGCTTGAAATTTACATATAAAAATAGTCTGAAAAGGAGACAATCTTTGTTAAGATTTTAAGATGAGACACATACCGTTTGAAATTGCAACAGTCATGGGAAAAAATTCTAACCGAAAACTCGTATTTTTTAGTTTTAAAACCGTACCAAAAGTCTAGTACATACATACATACATGTGTATATTATGAATTCATGCAACTAGGCTAATGCCATTGAAATTTGATTACATAATGACCGTGAAATGTATCTAAAAATTTATGCAGCACTGCCTCTTTACTGTCCATTATCGGATTAGCTATTTACAATCCAAAAAATAACCGGGAAGCGCCGGGTATTTGAATAAAATATAAACTGAATAAAAATCATTTTGTCGTCGATGTGACGCTGAGAAAGCGAAAATGAAAAACACAATGCGCAGTTGACACAAATGGTCACCGGATGCGCTCGTGGAATAATTGTTTGCTAATAATCGCAACGACCGTGATTAATTCTAGCACTTTTAGCACTCTTCTATGTAGATGGTCAAAGTCATGTACGTATGTACCTAATACGTCATTGCTTTCAAAGTGTGCCAATGAAAATAGGAGCAGATTAGTTAAAAAAGGCCGATCAATGATGTCGTTATACGTGACGATTGTTTATTAAAAGTTTTGGCACATACAAGTGTTTACTATTTGTTGAAACTGCTCAGTATCGATACAAATTCTGTTTCAGATTACATTCGTACATACATAGACTCATTGAAAAATTAAATATTGTAAATTTTTCAACACAAAATCAAGGAAGATGCTCAAAATTTTATACAATTCACAGTTGAGTGACTGGCTTGTGATTTACGAACCATATAGCAATTACTAGGATTTGGCAGTAAGTATTTATTATTACTACATACATTTTTGTATTAGATTTCTAATATGTGGAATTTATTTGACAGCTTTTACTTTTTTTTTGTTTTTTCGAATGTCAAGATCGGCTGAATGAAAAATGTTTTGATTTATTTTTAAAATTATTACTTCAAGTAGGTATAAATTTAGGAATGATATCATTACAGCGATAGAAAGTGAATAAGCGCGATTTTCCAATCGATTGGTATTCCTAGTTAATTAAGATTCAATGCACATATTCGAGATTATGATTCACCATGTGCGTTGTGTACATATTTGTATGAATAGCGGAAAGAACTTCGAATTGTGGTGTATAAAACCTTCTAAAAATTATCATCATCATCATCACTGCTGGATGAAGACCTCTCCAATCCTCTTTCCATGCTTCTTTGTATGAACTGGATCTTCCATACGTCATAACTGGCAGTACGCATTGATCGTATGCCTTCTTTTTTAAACATAGCGGAATGTTGGATTTAAATACTATGTTCATTCTTCCAAAAACACTCCATCCCAGTTTCATTCCTTCTTCTTTACATCCGGTCATATTCACCAATTGTCCTAGTTATAAATAACTTGTCAACTATCTCTACAATATGATTATCCACTGTGACTACGCTTTGCGTGCAAAATTCATCGAACATAATTTTAGTTTTATTTAAAAATTATATTATGGTACAATAATAATATGCATCACTGTACAAATTGCACTTTTATACCAATCATCGTTTGATTTTACAACACGTTATACGACTTGTGACCATGACGGCGACAAGATTACACCACGGTTTTTAAATTACGATATTTTGTGTCAATCCATCAGTTGCTGAAGAAAAAAGCTATTAGTTTAACACTAGCAAACAATGCATAAAAATAAATAATAAAAAAAACCAAACAAATTGATGTTATAAAAAAATACATTGAAACAATCATTGGTATTGAGTCGCCTAGTTCCAAATCCCGATAAGTCCATAAAATTCACTTGTTCGCAAACTCGGTTTTTCTGCTACAGACTTATTTGCTTGATGGCGTTTAAACTCATTTAAACTTAATTTTGTTGATATTAAACAAAATATTGAGATTAGAAACATGAACTTATCGTTGTTTGTTTCTAAATGTGGCTTTTATCAGCTTTTATCATAGTGCAATTGTCAGTTTTTGGAACTAACACTGATTTTCAATATTTTTTTACGGCGCACTTGGCGGTATTTGGAATAATTCAAGTATAAGGCATCGTTTGAAAACATTCTTAGAACCAGAAAATATTTTATCCTCGTTTTTTATATATTGTGATTTGGAACTAGGCGACTCATATACATATTGGAAACTTTATAATATTGCTTTAGTACCGTTTCGGACTTAAAACGTGGAATGAAATTTCTCGGTGTGTTTTTCTTACAAGGGAAATAGTTTTTCTTTCAAATACCATATAAAAAGATCAAAGGAAACGATTTCAAATATTGGTATTTACGTTGTGACCGAAAAGGCATTGAAGATTTTCTATTAAATCGTATCGAAAGCGAACGCATATAAGGTAGTGGTTTTCAAGTGTGGACTCGTTGATTGATGTTTTCTACCAGGAATTGTATTTGAAAATTATTTATTAAGATAGTAAGTCGTACATGTGGAAAGTATGATCTGTATTAACCTTCTTTTGAAATATTTGAATAGACCACAAGTTCTATTCTAGATAATTACACGAGAATACATCGATAGAACCATTTTGACGTGTTTCACAGCAACCAAATACATACGACATATTGATTAAGAAAGCTCAGCACGTTCACAAGAAAACAATGTGACATGTAATATAGGGTCGGCCTTCTATTGCTCATATTTACGAATAAATTATACACCATGACGATTGTGTTATTATTGTACGCGTACAAAACAGATCACGATCTATGCCAAATAATATCGAGAACGTCTATCAAGATAAAATCAAATTTATAGGATTTTTTGTTGTTGTTGTTTTGTATTAATTCGGTTTTAGTGTTTGCGGAGTGACGTTAATCTGTAGTCGATCTGACGTGTGACTTTATAAGCTGTTTGATCCGTGATCTGAATACTTATCTATGTGTAAATTAATATTTTATGAATATATGCGTGTTTTGTTATTGAGTTTGAGAATCTAACTACATACATATGTATATCATAGCGGCAAGGATTCTTCGATAATCCAAATAGTAATATGCATCGTTTATAAAAAAATATTAGCTGTATGTATGTATGTATTTATTTCTGATTAATAAATGTTATTATATTCTTCTCGATTCTAATTCTAATCAATTTTGATATACGAGATCCTAGGGTTTCACGAAACATGGCTAAAAAACCAGGGCTTAGACGATTATACAGTGACTGTTAACATGTTAAAAATGAAAAAAAGAAGATATGCCAAACAAACACGTACATATCAATGATTGCTCCTTTTTTTGGTTTTATTTTGAAATACATATATCAAATGTATGTGTGTGCTGTTGTTTGATGTCAGTTGTTAAAAGCGTATTAAATTTTATACTGCATCCTAAAGATCCTTTTCGTTATCGAACGCTCCAAGTAAAGAAATAAATAAATAAAGAATCGTGAACTTTGTTCAATAAGTAATTTTTTTAATTTACCATATGTACCTACAAGTGATGGTGAATATGACTGGTTGTAAAGAAGAAGAAATAAAACTAGGATGGAGTGCTTTTGGAAGAATGAACATTGTTTTTTAATCCAACATTCCGCTATGCTTAAAAAAAAAGGAATACGACCAATGCGTACTGCCAGTTATGACGTATGTATATGTGTCGATAATTGAAAATCACATTATAAATTTTAATTAATATAAAAATCAAATGCGGAAGTTACAACATCGGTGTCGCTTTGTTGTCTCACAGACTTGTATGTATGTAAGTCATCATCATCATCATCATTTTCAGCCGTTCACCATCCACTGCTGGATGAAGGCCTCTCCAATCCTCTTCAATTCCTGTCTCTCTTGAGCAATCTGCATCCACTTGACTTCACACATTCTTCTCAATTCATCAGTCCATCTTACACTCGGTCTACCTTGCTCTCTTTTACATTCCAGTATTTTTCGTACTATGTTTGTGTTCAGTACTGTGTCCACTTCAACTTTTTCACACGTTCTGCTACATTTGCGACTTTGGTCATACTTCTTACCCATGTATTCCTCTTACGATCTTTTATTGTTATACCAAGCATACATCTTTCCATGCTTCTCTGTGTGCATTGGATCTTACGTAGCATTCTTGAATCTAGCGTCCAAGTTTCACATCCATACGTCATAACTGGCAGTACGCATTGGTCGCATGCCTACTTTTTTAAGCATAGCGGGATGTTGAATTTAATAACTATGTGCATTCTTCCAAAAGTGCTACATCCTAGTTTCATCTCTTCTTCTTTAGATCCACTTGTGTGTAGGTATGAATAATTATCAGCTACCTCTACAATATGGTTGTCTACTGTGATTACATTTTGCCCACAGTTCAATTAATGGGTGTATCATCATTTTCAGCCGTTCACCATCCACTACTGGATGAAGGCCTCTCCTATCCTCTTCCGTTCCTTTCTGTCTTCGGCAACCTACATCCATCGAACTTCGCACATTCCCCTCAATTCCTCAACCCATCGTCCACTCGGTCTACCTCGCTTTCATTCACATCCTCTCAGATACCATTACAGTAGTATTTCTCGCGTTCATCTGCCATTCATTCTTCTCACTATACATATGTCCACGTTCTGCTATGTACATATATCTTGCACTTTGGTCACGCTTCCTTACCCATGTATTCCTCTTACCGAGCATGCATCCGTGTGCACTGGATCTAATTTAGAATCCAAGTTAAACATCCGTACGTCATAATTTGCAGTACGCATTGGTCGTATGCCTTCTTTTTTAAGCATAGCGGAATTTTGGATTTAAAAATAACGTTAATTCTTCGTTTTATTTCTTCTTCTTCACATCCGTTCATAGTCACCAATTGTCCTAGGTATAAACAACCATCAACTATCTCTACAATATGATTATCTAGCATGTTATATATCGATCTAGATGGGTTACAAGTGGGTGTTGGTTTTGCTGACAGGTTTCTAATGATGATTGTCATCGATGAGGCGTGTCGCATTTGCACAATTGCCATGGAATCGCACCCATTTTTTTCGCGAGCTTTGTTCGAATGTCATGCGGCAAGGTTGGGTACGGATCGCAAACATTATGTCACTCATTACTTCAATTACCGTAACGCGATATGCGAAATTACAGACAATGAGATGATACTTATTACAACGCCTCGTGTGATTCATCGATAAAGTGGACTCGCCTTGTCTCGACGGTGATCAATTGCATCGCATCGGTGCAAACTTTTACTTCGGACGCTCGTTTAAGTCATTCGCACCATGAAAATGGTACTTTTTTACAATATAAATCAATACTGTGTACACTCGAGTGTATGATTATACGGTTTTGTTTGCGTATTTTGATTTATTATAATACGGAAATGATAATTTACCGACGCTCTATCGTACGTTGCGGTTGGCGCGCACTCATGCCTGATACGCTTTAATTGAAAATTGTATCAAGTAAGTATTCAGGAATATATATTTACCATTTGACAATGAAGCAGTTGACGGTCAATTACATAAGTTCAAAATAAAAAATGATAATTTATCATTCACGCCAACGCTTTTCTTCTTAGTTTTGTTGGACACATACTACCCACTATCTCTTGCGGTCGATTCAAAAAAATAAACAGTAGGCGTACTACGAGTACATAGTGCTCATTTTAAAATGTTACAATTAAACTGGCATTTATTCTGTTTAAATGTGGTATTGAAAAAAAAATTTCGTCAAAAGAAATTCACGCTAGTGTCATTCAATTTTATTTTTTTTGTTGCAAATGCAATAAATTGCGAAGATTATGCAACGTTTAGTTTTTGTGCGTGTTTTAAAAGTAAATCGAATAATTAACTGGTCAAGTTTTTTTTTTTATGCGTCTCGGTTAACTACTTTCAACTTTTATTCGATCATATTGTACAATGATAACGTATGCATATTAATTTTTAGGTGAACTGCATTTATTTATGACACATACGAACGGTATGATAAGATCTTATATTTATAACTAGCTTTATTACCCGGCTTTGCCCGGGGTGTAATTAATATAATGTAATATAGTGATAATATAGCAATGCCGGCCCCTTACCAACCCCCAAACCCTCCTTCTTACCCCGGCGGCCCCTTTTTTGGACTCCCTCAAGCCATGCCGGCCCCCTACCACCCCACAGACCCCCCTCAAGCCCCGGCGGCCCCTTACCACCCCCAAACCCTCCTTCTTACCCCGGCGGCTTTTTTTTTGACTCCCGAAAAGCAATGTCGGACCCTTACTACCCCACCAGACCACCCTCCTACCCCAGCGGCCCTTTTTTGGACTCCTGAAAAACTATGACGGCCCCTTAACAACCCCCAAACCCTCCTTCTTACCCCGGCGGCCCCTTTTTTGGACTCCCGAAAAGCAATGCCTACCTTGTTTTCTTTCATATCACATCTGCCGCTTTAGTCATGCTTCTTACCCATGTATTCCTGCTTCCATATTTCTTGCGTAACATTCTTGAATTTAGCATCCATACGTCATAACTGGCAGTACGCATTGGTTGTATGCCTTATTTTTTAAGCATAGCTGAATGTTGGATTTAAAAACAATGTTCATTCTTCCAAAAGCGCTCCATCCTAGTTTTATTACTTTTTCTTCTTTACAACCAGTCATATTCACCAATTGTCCTAGATATAAATAACTATCAACTATTTCTATTTGAATTAAAATTAATTTTTAATTCTACTTTCATACTTGTATCCTCGTTAAGCTGCTGAAATGAAATATGCATTTTTTAATCAACGATTACAAAATAATGAGTCAATTTCAACATTGCAAAAAAAATACTCAAAACACTTTCAATTCAATACGACCTGCTTTTTCCAACTTACTTTTTAATCTATCAGAACAAAAAATGTTATTAAAAACATCATCAATATACATAACTGTAACATTATTATGATTATACATACAGTCCAGTTGCTCGATATGCAAACGCAACTTTCACTCGATGTGAGAAAAAAAAAATTCGCTTTTACAAAACACAACACACACACACAATGCCCATTATATGAGAGATCTAGTCTTTTGACGTTGTTTCGGATCGGGATTTTATTACGTTTGTTATGTAAACTCATTGCACTGTTGTTGAGACTTATATGGTCATGTATGTATCTTCATGGTATGTACAATGTACAATATAAACGATCAACACAACAAGTCTTTCAATTGATGTATTAAAATTAATTTCAACTTCAATGCCACGCTAACATAATCATCATAACATAGCATAGTTTACACGGATGTATATATTATTGTGTTATGGTTTTGTAATGAAATAATCTTAATCTGCAAACAAACGGCAATCTAATTAGATCTCGTCTAGTGTTTTAATACGTCGTTGGCAACTTTTATATGAACTTTATGCTAGTATTGGGTAGTTCCAAGAAAGACAGGTACCTACATTTTTGTTTTTCATTTAAAATGCTGTTTTAATGTACAGGCATTTCATGGAGTATTCATCATCTTGAGCAATCTGCATCCACTTGACATTCTTCTCAATTCATCAGCCCATCTTCCACTCGGTCTACCTTGCTTTCTTTCACATACTTTCGGATACCATTCCAGTATTTCTCGCGTCAATCTGCTATCTTTTTCACATATTCTGTTATATCTGCCACTTTGGTCATTTGGTCTTGCGATCTTTTCTTGTTATACCAAGCATATGTACATCTTTCCATGCTTCTCTGTGTGCACTGGATCTGACGTAGCATTATTGAATTTAGCGTCCAAGTTTCACATCAATGCGTCATAACTGGCAGTGCGCATTAGTCGTATGTTGAATTTAAAAATTATCTTCATTCTTCGTTTTATTTCCTCTTCTTTACAAATATCTCTACAATTTGCGTGCAAATTTCATTAAACATAATTTTAGTTTTATTAACATTAATTTTTAAGCCTACTTTCATACTTTCGTTGCTTAATTCTGTTAATTCATGGAGTATTGTTTGATAAAAATATTACTAAAGCGTTTTTTTTCATATGGTCACTATTTTTTTTATTATTTATTATATTCTACATTTACTTTAAACATTATGGTAAATACAACATATTTTGATTTATTTCATATTTTCAGAAGATTCTGTATTTAGTCGTTTTTATTGCAATTGCCCAAGTTTTGTAATTTGAAAGATATTTCTGATTGAAATTGCTACTGAAATGTATGACTCCGTCTGTTGCGTCAGCTACATTTATGTTTTCTTAAACTTGTTGCCTTCAAAACAATCTTTTTTTATAACAGTCTACAATTCATATTATAAGAAATGTTTGTTTATAATACTATTTATCTACTAAGCTGTCTAGCTAAGTTAAATTTTCCCAAGAAAAGTGTCAAAACTTTATTATTTATTTGTTTTATATAATATTAGCTAATTAAACTTACATCCATTACATATTTATAACAACTACACAAATCAATTACACATTATACACTAATACATAACTACTATCACTTTCCTCACACTTTTCAAGAATGCGTCTATGGTATTAGAAGACTTGACGCACTCCGGGAGGGCATTATACATTAATACACCCCAATCTATTTATTTAAATTTATTTTTACCCTATTTAACTAAATGTTACAATCGTGTGGAGCTTCCCTGTTTCATTCGAGTTGACCAGTATGGTGTAACGCCACGTAATATTGCACGAGTTGTTTCTTAATACCGTAAAGCCATATATGGAGGGTTGAGAAGTGCGTGTTTCAATACGGTACAGAATTATGGATTATACGATTTTCACCTTTTGGTAAGGTGTAATTAGAGTTGAAAATCCTCAGCTTAAGAGCACACGAAACTCTGTATGATTTGTGGCTCGATTAACGTCATACGGGTGGGTTTCTTCAGTTAACGAGCTTATATTGTGTAATGAACTTTATATTATTGTCATGTCTAAATTAATTAAAAACACATGTTCTTTATCGTTTAAAGTTTCAGCGATCGTTTGGTTGTTGTTTGTTTTAATCAATTTTTTTTTAATGGTTGAATTCGTATCGAATCTTGTTCTTTTTGATTAGTTTGAAAATAGTGTAAACTCGAATGAATTCATTAAAAAATATATAAATCCTAGTGGGCGACTATTTAGACGCTTTAATCGTAGAAGTAATTAGAGAAATCAGAATTTTGTCGAATACATGAACAAAAGACAATTTCTTTTGTACAATAGTTTTGACCAAGATTTTCACACGCCATT
The DNA here is from genome assembly GCA_022651745.1 of Parapsyche elsis. Classification (NCBI taxonomy): domain Eukaryota; kingdom Metazoa; phylum Arthropoda; class Insecta; order Trichoptera; family Hydropsychidae; genus Parapsyche; species Parapsyche elsis. Next base: position 1,002,891 of record JAGVSN010000064.1, read on the forward strand.
TTTCCTTTAGCGAAAGTGCTTCTTAAATTATTTCCACATTTTCGTGCTAACTGTTCAAGTTATTTCGGCCTATTACGAAAGTGAACGCGGTGAACTAATGTCGTTTAATAATTGAAATAATTTACAACGGCAATTGAACTGGTTAAATTGATCGTGTTATATAAAATGCGGCATCGATAAAAAGTAATTTTGCTAATGATTTCAGATAAGAAATGACTTGTCTTTTATCCTCTGTTTAATCGAAAATAGTTGTAATAAATTACAAATACGGTATTATATGTATGTATAATACTAGTGTAAGCTCGTTGAATATAAACGGAGCAGTTTTTCTCCTCACCCGTACTGTGAGTGTTTGTGTGGGTGAGTATATGTATGTATGTATGCGAGCGATCCGCAGCTATCCAGCCAGACAGACTCCTACGCTACTATATATAGTAATGCACACCTCAAACTTGACAAATGAATAAAGAACTGAGCTTGGTATTTATTATTAATAATAGAAAAAAAAAATACTAAGGTTTTATAGTTTATGCATAGATGGCGCGTTATAATACAACAACGTAACAATTTAGCAAAGTCGTGAACCTACCGAGGATTGATATTGTCAAATTGTAGCAGGCTCGTCATTACCTAGTATGGATGATGGCGTAAGCGCTCACTCTTTCGAACTGGTGATCTCGGGTTCAAATCCCACTCACGCGCGACGGTTCGTGTCTTTTAATCATTTACCTCAGCGAACGTTATCAGCAGACAGACAGACGGAATAGGGCTATTATATATATAATGATACCTTATACGTATTATGTTATATAAAAATATGTTTATGTAGTAATTTTTGTAGGCAAAAAGGAAAGGAAAACTTTTGTATAAGAAAAATTTAAAATGCTCAAACTAAAACAAAGTTTTATAAATATTTTTACGAAATGTGATCACATTTATCATTGTTGAACATTGTCGGTGTTTCCTTTTCGGTATTAAATGATTTCTGTCAAGCAAATTTCGCAGTGTAGTCAAATTGCAAAATGCCACTGCAGAAATTAAATCAATCAAGGTGAACCCCTCAATATTTAATAATTTAAACGTTATCACACAATTTAAGCAACATTTTCGGCATCAAATAACGCAAACGATCCGATTTTGATATGCGAAATCGATTTTTCACACTTATGCTACATTCAAACCCACGCGTGTGACACAAATGCGAATTCTTGGCAAGTTTGTTGTGTCATTTGAATTATATATTTACTACTTTTACGTCAAAACAAGACGAGAACAAAGAAACACAATGGTCAAATCGTATAATTCTATCGTTTTTTTTTTTTTTCTTTTTTCTAAATGTGTGCGGGCGTTTGTTATTATATAATGAAAGTTTGTTGAAGATGTCCGATTAATTCTGTGGTTTTTCGTAGTTGAGTGAATAATTGCACTTGTGTGAATTTGTTTTGTCGACTTGAAGAGAAATTATTGCTAAGCACACGTGAAATTTGATTAGTGTTCTGTTATTCAACGATGAAAGTGTCGATTATGACTGTCGTATCTGAGTGTTATAATTTGATCTTTTTCCGGCATTAGTGCATTGGCCTGGGGTTTTTGGATCGAATGGTACTTATATGTATATTGAAATTCGTATAAAAAAAATCAATAATTTATGTTAAGTAAGTTACGCTATGCAAAGAGATAAATGAAACAGGTGTATTTTGTAATGTTTACTCATACGGTTAATAAAAAAAGTATATTAGAGTGATCAATATCGTAATGTTCTGTACATACATAGTAGGTACCAGAAGTATTTATTTAAATACATTATAATAGTTGAAATAATACCTATAGGTTCTATAGTAGGCCCGTTTTAATTTGATAGAATTTCGAACAAAAAAAAATATATAGATCTCACATATTGCCTGAAGCAGTTTTGCCTTCACTTTTACATGTATGTAGATTAAATTTTATAATTTGGTCCATGGCTATTGTATCAAAATCTATTCGAAAGAAAGAAAACTAATCCGCTACGAGATATTATCATTACGTCATGTTATTTATAGCAGTTTTTTCGTTTGAAAGTTGAGACATTGAACTTATTGCTGACTGTAATAATACCCGGCATTGCCCGGATGCATTTAAGCTCAATACTGTTTATACGACACAGTTATAGTTGCATGTGACTCAGTAGAATAACAGAATTAAGCAACGAAAGTATGAAAGCGTAAAAATTAATTTAAAATAAAACTATCTCGACAATCATATTGTAGAGATAGTTGATAGTTATTTATGCCTAGGACAATTGGTGAATATGACCGGATGTAAAGAAGAAGAAATCAAACAAGGATGGAGTGCTTTTGGAAGAATGAACATAGTTTTTAAATCCAACATTCCGCTATGCTTAAAAAATAAGGCATACGATCAATGCGTACTGCCAGTTATGACGTATGGATGTGAAATTTGGATGCTAGATTCAAGGATACTACGTAAGATCCAGTGTATACAGATGTATGCTCGGTATAATAAGAAGATATCGTAAGAGGAATACATGGGTAAGACACATAGCGTGAAGAATGGATGGCAGATGGACGCGAGAAATACTGGAATGGTATCCGAGAGGGTGTGAAAGAAAGCAAGGTAGACCGCGTGGAAGATGGGCTGACGAATTGAGAAGAATGTGTGCAGTCAAGTGGATGCACTGATGAACGTTAGGTAGTTTGTAATTTTAAAATGGACAGTTGCGCTCGAGTTGAATTATATATATTTGGATTTGTGCATGATGATAGTGCCAGTGTCCGGAAGTGTTAATTATTTCGCCTCAAAATAATAAAAAATGGCGTTTTATAACAAACAATGCCGTTTGTTTCGATAGTGTCAGTAGTATGTACCTAGCTGTGAACTAGGAAGCACCGATTGTTAACAAGACATTGACTTTAAGAGCGAAAAATGGTACTCTACTCTCAATGAGACAAGGTCGGTCAGTGCCATCGGATATAATCTAATAAAATTTAGCCAAAAAGTAAATTAATATTCATTTTTGTCCGAAATTATGAATGGGTCTTATTAGACACACATTCTCATTATATTGTATACAAATTGTTTTATTGCCGTATGTTTTGCCGTTAAGTATGGGAAAATAATTATCAAACGCTCGACGTTTCATCACAGATATAAATGTTGGCAAAAAAGTTCGCCGCTGCTTATGAATTATGTGGTAAAAATACGGTTGTTAAAGTGGCACTTTTTAAGTACACAAAGGCATGAAAATGTAATTTCAATGTTTATAAATAGGAGAAAAATTACCATTTTCACAGTGAAATAGGCAGAACAAGGTCAACGTCAAATAGGCGTCGATTTTCACAAAGAAAACACAAACATTTTAAAAGACATTATATGACACTACAATAAGACGGAAGCCTTGACTTCATTCTAACTGTCACATTTTTTCGGCTCGATGGGGACTCGACTCGTAAAATTATATATAGATTTGGACCACGAGCTCTCGCGACACATTACCAGCTAAAGACTAATGATCGTTCGGCTCGAGATCGTGCAAAAAAAGAACGTTGCAACACTTGCAGTAAATCGTCGCCGCGATTAAACGGCACCAAGCGCAGAAAAAATGATTAAAATGGCTTAAAATTATTCATAACAAAATTATGACTTGAATTATAGCATAGATACACATATGAAATAAAAAAAAATGATTCGGATTCGGAAACATTAGTTGACTGTTTTGTATATCCCAAGCAACAACAACTAGTTCTAAGAGACGACGTATCGATTCAATGGTCATCATCATTTTCAGCCGTTCACCATCCACTGCTGGATGAAGGCCTCTCCAATCCTCTTCCATTCCACACATTCTTCTCAATTCATCAGCCCTACCTTGCTTTCTTTCACATCCTCTCGGATACTATTCCAGTATTTCTCGCATTCATCTTCCAACTTTTTCATACGTACTGCCACTTCGTACCCATGTATTCCTCTCTTCTTGTTATACCAAGCATACATCTTAACACGCTTCTTTGCGTGCACTGGATCATACGTAGCATTCTTGAATTTAACGTCAAAGTTTTAACATCCATACGTACAGTGTACATTTACTTGATTAAATCCCAGAACTGATTGTGCTAAAATCCGGCATTTCCAGATTAGATTATTTTATTATTATTTTTTTTTGAGCAACCTGCATCGTGTTAACTCCACACATTCTTCTCAATTCATCAGACCGTCGTCCACTTGGTCTACCTTGCTTTCTTTCACATTCTCTTGGATACAATTCAAGTATTTCTCGCGTCCATCTGCCATCCATGTGTCCACTTCAACTTTTTCGCACGTTTTGCTATATCTACCACCTTGGTCATGCTTCTTACACATGTATTCCTCTTACGATCTCTTCTCGTTATACCAAGCATACATCTTTCCATGCTTCTGTGTGTGTACTGGATCTTAAGTCATCATCATCATCATTTTCAGCCACTCACCATCCACTGCTGGATGAAAACTTCCTCAATCCTCTTTCATTCCTGTCTGTCTTGAGCAATCTGCATCCAATTGACTCCACACATTCTTCTCAATTCATCAGCCCTACCTTGCTTTCTTTCACATCCTCTCGGATACCATTCCAGTATTTCTCGCATTCATCTTCCAACTTTTTCATACGCACTGCCACTTCTTACCCGTGTATTCCTATCTTCTTGTTATACCAAGCATACATCTTAACACGCTTCTTTGCGTGCACTGGATCATACGTAGCATTCTTGAATTTAGCGTCAAAGATTCACATCCATACGTACAGTGTATGTATAAGGAATTTCAAAAAATTTGGGATTCAAGAATCCCGTTCATTTACTTGATTAAATCCCAGAACTGATTAGGTAATTTTATTATTTTTTTTTTTTGAGCAACCTGCATCCAGTTAACTCCACACATTCTTCTCAATTCATCAGCCCGTCGTCCACTTGGTCTACCTTGCTTTTTTTCACAGCCTCTCGGATACAATTCAAGTAGTTCTCGCGTCCATATGCCATCCATGTGTCCACTTCAACTTTTTCACACGTTCTGCTATATCTGCCACTTTGGTCATTCTTTTTACCCATGTATTCCTCTTACGATCTCTTCTTGTTATACCATGCATACATCTTTCCATGCTTTTCAGTGTGCACTGGATTTTACGTACCATTCTTGAATTTAGCGTCAAAGTTTCACATCCATACGTCATAACTGGCAGTACACATTGGTCGTATGCCTTCTTTTTTAAGCATAGCGATCCGATGTTATGAAATAATACATATTATATCGCACTGTTAATATAAAGCTCAAGTTTTAACCTTGTAATGTTTGCGAATAAAATATAGGTGTATTCAGATGCAAAAAATGAACTTTATTTGCATAATAATTATGCAATAATATTACATTGATAATTTCATATTATTATGACTTTAACGAGCGAGCAAGAGCGAAACCCGAAAAAATCGTAATTTTCATTAACAAAGCTCGTTTAAAGATTAAGATTAAAAGTATTATGAAATAAATTAAACTCTCGGTTAAATATTGTCATAAATCGTTTAACGTCTTAATATAAATCAAAATATCCAATTTGAGTTTATCCAATCAGAAAATAATAATTAAAGCGTTGCGTTGTCGGTTTGGTCAATAAATATTACGCATTATTATAGTGATTGTAAAAAGTTTGTATAGGTATTATGGAACAGTATTTTTACTTAATTTTTTTCAATGAAATACGTTTACGTTGTATATAATCGTGTTTGAAGATAATGAAAGTGATCTCGATAGATCCGACTCGGTCACGAGTAGGCGTTGGTCAGTGCAATATTTAAATTGCGAAACACTGCCTTGCTCCATTATCTATCTATGTACTACATAGTAAAAGTATGGTACCTATAGATATACATATATATGTACCCACTGAAGTGGGTCAAAATTGTACAAAACCGAGAGATAATCCGCAAAAAACGAACACCTTTAGAAAGCAATGAAATATCACAAAACGAGACTACCGTTCTTACGACACAACAACGTGAAAGATTTCGTCAAACATTGATTATTTATTATTTACCCGTCGAATGTTGTGTAGTTACATATCTTTGAATGCATATGACATGTCAAAATGCGACAACGTATATAGTATATGTATGTACATCGAAAGTAAACGGCTGTTAGAAATGAGAAAGTGCTGAAATGAATGTGCTCTCTAATATAAAACATTCGTTTCGTGTAGATGGAATGGATTTAAAATGTATTTAAGAAAGGGTTGGGCACTTAAGTTTTTGGTAAAAGGTCACGAGACTCATTTAAAGGTTAACGTATAAATTATTTCGCGCGTATTTTTGCGATGTGATTTATATATGAGGTCACAAAAGTCACGAATTCGGTAGCCTTAACTTTTTGCAGATGATTTACGACTGTGCTAATATTGCTCTAATTTTTTCACAGTCGTAAAAATTCGTTTATTTAAATAAAAACCAATAGGTATTAAAGTTTTTTTTTTAGTACTGTAGTTTAATTTCAGTGTAAAAATTAGTCGAACGATGCAAAATTTATCCTCATAAGTTCAACAGTACAATGAATTTACTTATAAATGGTTATTATCGGTAAAATTGATTTATTTATCAAGTAACGTACAGCAAGTACAATATAAAATAAAATAAATTCCACATAATACAATACAGACAAAATAGTTACAAACAAAGAACAAATCATTGCAAGAAAGGAAATTTAGGAGTTAGGTCTGGAAAGGAACTCGAGTAAAGAAAATCTGAAGGAGGGCAAGGAATATCGAAAGGGTCAATATGTGCAGGAATTTCACTGAATCTATGAATGAAGGAGTTTGGCGAATAATTAGTAGATCAAAGATTCAAATGAAACAATGGGGAATTCCTAACAGATCTAGGGAAAAAATGGAGAAGGATTCTACTTAGCAAGTAAGGGGTATCTGATAAATTAATTAATAGCTTAAATACAAAGCAGAGATCCGAGACTGTTTTCATAAACTGCAGAGGCACATAATCATGGGAATTTGAAGAAGAAGAGGAAAGACGAAACCTGGAAATGGAGTATGCATGGAACTTCTTTTTCATTTTTTCCAGTTTAGTAACGGAATCTTGGTAAAACGGGTTCCATATACGTAGTACTAGCAAATTCCAGGTGACTTCTCACAAATGTATAGGAAGTATACTATGTATCTTTATGAGAATCCCTAATCCCGAAATTCCAGGAATTGATCATGACAAAAAATAAGTCGTAAGATCAAACTATCATAAATATTATTTATTCGTCTCTCAACGCATACGAATGATATGATACCGTTCCCGAAACTGTCTCAAGATTGTGATTTTAATATTGAAATGAACTGCTATAGAGGATATTAATATTGGAACACCAAAAGCAGTACATTTTTTGTTAGTGCCTTGCTACAAATTTTGAACGGTCGGTGATTTTTAATGATTTCATCAATTTTTTTAAGGTCACCGTCACAGAAGATCGAAGCCGACACTAAGATAGTCAACGACCACGGCCAAAAATCAAAAACGAGGTTGTTAAACTTGTGACGTTGACGATTTCGTTGTGTTGAATTTTTTAATCGAGAAGAAATATCGAGTATAGGTGGATAATTGCGGTGTGTGTGTGTTTACGGATACTCTTGAGTCCGATTGTGAGACATTTTTACCGGAACCGGTTGGGAATTGCTGGCTTCAACTTTCACTCGGTGACCGTCTGTGGCCAGTGATCATCAACTGACCGACGACAGGCTATCGATGTCTCGTTGCATAATTGCGAATTATGTCCTTAAAAGTGCAACGAGACAATGGAATGGCCCGAGACCGGTTACTACGGTAGATTTCTTTCAGTGTAAAAAATTGTGAATTTTATCGCCATAAGTCCCCAACAATATGATAAATTTACTTATAATGAGTCATTTTCTTTGAAAAAAAACCTAAAATTAGACAACACCTGGATTGTCTAATAATTAATCGATAAAACTGATTGATTTCAGTAGGTATACTAAGTACATATATATGTACAATGTATGTACATACATATGAGTCGCCTAGTTCCAAATCCCGATAAGTCCATAATATATAAAAAACGAGGATAAAATATTTTCTGGTTCTGAGAATGTTTTCAAACGATGCCTTATACTTGAATTATTCCAAATACCGCCAAGTGCGCCGTAAAAAAATATTGAAAATCAGTGTTAGTTTCAAAAACTGACAATTGCACTATGGATAAAAGCTGATAAAAGCCATATTTAGAAACAAACAACGATAAATCCACGTTTCTAATCTCAATATTTTGTTTAATATCAACAAAATTAAGTTTAAATGAGTTTAAACGTCATCAAGCAAATAAGTCTGCAGCAGAAAAACCGCGTTTGCGAACAAGTGAGTTTTTTGGACTTATCGGGATTTGGAACTAGGCGACTCATATGTACATATGTATAAGGAATTTCCAAAAATTTGGGATTCCGGAATACCGTTCATTTACTTGATTAAATCCCAGTACTGATTATGTATGTCAAAATCTTCTTGGCCATGTATTCTTCTGCTTCTTACCCATGTGTTCCTCTTACGATTTCTTCTCGTTATACCGAGAATACATTTTTCGATGCTTCTCCGTGTGCACTAGATCTTATGTAACATTCTTGAATTTAGAATCCAAGTTTTACATCCGTACGTCATAATTTGCATAGCAATATAATAAATTTACTTAAATGAGTCATTTTCATTGAAAAAAAAACCTAAAATTAGACACCTAGATTGTCTAATAATTAATCGGTAAAACTGATTGATTTCAGTAGGTATACTATGTATGTATGTATAAGGAATTTCCAAAAATTTGGGATTTCAGAATTCCGTTCATTTACTTGATTAAATCCCAGAACTGATAATGCCAAAATCCGGAATTTCCAGATTAGGTAATTTAATTATTTTTTTTTTTGAGCAACCTGCATCCATCCACACTTGGTCATGCTTCTTACTCATGTATTCCTCTTACGATCTCTTCTCGTTATACCGAGGATACATTTTTCGATGCTTCTCCGTGTGCACTGGATCTTATGTAACATTCTTGAATTTAGAATCCAAGTTACGTCATAATTTGCAGTACGCATTGGTCGTATGCCTTCTTTTTTAAGCATAGCACAATGTCGTTTTATTTCTTCTTGCATTGCACTAGGTATGTATAGATAACTATCAACTATCTCTACAATATGCTTATCTACAATGACTACGATTTTTTGATTGATTACGATACTAATTGATTTTTAATCCTACTTTCATACTTTCGTTGCTTAATTGTGTTAATCTATTAACAAAATCATAATATTATAAAAAAAATGACCATTTGTAAACCAATTGAAAAAATGTGTTCCTGACAATGAAATTAAAATTAATTATTTTAAGACCTATTTAGCAACTAAATATGTACCCATTAAGTGAAGAGATATTTTTAAAAAAAGGTTGACATTTTCTGTCCAATTAGAGAGTAGTTCACAAACCGATCACAATGTCGACAATGATGACTCAAACAGTTGCAAATATCACTTTTAACAGGATGAGTGAAATTAGCTTGGAATTTCCGATCGGTCATTAAATAATGGACGCTTTTACGAGTTGCAAAGTGATTTTTCCACACAATTTTAATAAAAACCTATCTACCATTTAATAAATACGCGTTTATTTTTATTAAAATTATGCGGTTTGATACGAATATTACAATCGCGCTTCTGTAATGAGAGATGCTGTGTATTATCTCACGACCTCGTTACGAAGGACAATGTTATCGATAAACTGTTTCCTGATGTTGCGATTCGCATACATACGCACTTTATATAATAAAGTTCAATATACAAAGGTTGCCGAATTTAAAGGTATAACTTGAACCGCTTAAGGATCGAGTTTTTCATGTTTTAAAACACACTAGTGAAAGTTTGTTTGATTGTTTCTTAATATTTTTGTGAAAAATTCGCATAATCGCACAACGACGTGTGAATCACTTTCTAGCACTCGATAAATGATCGAATCACGCCTTTTTTTATTTAAATTTTTTATATACATAGAAGAGTATTGCTAAATATTAGAAAAGGTAAATAATATGCACTTTGAATTGATTTCAATTCAAACGCAGCCGACGTATAATTTCAAACCTTGAATTTGAACATCTCGTTTGCTTTTACGTTTTGATTGATTTGAATTGTTTTTTTTTGAGTTTTTCTACATAGAACGTTTGATAATAATATGCTCATCGCATGACTGTAAAATTGGAAAGTTCTTTTTACTGAAAATTGCACGTATAATATATATTTTTTTGGAAGCGTTTAAATACCCATTCAAAACGCATAATGCACACACGGATCTCGCATCATTTCTTCCGGAAAACGAAGACGTGCTCTATGTCGGCAAGCATTGCGAATTTTCAACTCGTTATTATTATAAATATATATATATAACCGTCAAAAATGAAAGTGTGTGAAAAATAGCGGCAATAGACAAGTAATAATAGATTTTCTGTAAGTTCATTAACAGACATTGAATACGCGCTTTGTATCTATAGACGCAAGTTCAACGCGAGACTTTACGACATATTGTTACATTTTATTAACCTTTTCTATGCGGACATTGAAGATTTTTCAAGCATGTTTGACTGTATTTGGGAAGTTTTTGAGTACATATTGTTTAATTGTATTTGTGACTTTTTTTTCATTTTGATAATGTGTTGAAGCGAAGTCTTACAATATGTATGTGAAATTTTCCAAGACACTGTAGATAGTTATTATACCTAAGATCATTGGTAAATATGACTGGTCGTAAAGAAGAATAAATTAAACTAGAATGAACATTGTTTTTAAATCCAACATTCCGCTATGCTTAAAAAATAAGGCATACGATTAATGCGTATTGCCAGTTATGACGTATGGATGTGAAACATTGTTGTTAAATTCAACAGTTTTATGCAAGATTCAATGCAAACAGAGAAGCATGGCAAGATGTATGCTCGGTATGACAAGAAGAGATCGTAAGAGGAATACATGGGTAAGAAGTGTGAAAAAGTTGAAGTAGACACATAGCGAGAAGAATAGATGAACGCGAAAAATACTGGAATGGTATGGAAAGAAAGCAAGGCAGACCGAGTGATGAATTTAGAAGAATGTGTGGAGTCAGATTGCTCAAGACAGACAGGAATGGAAGAGGATTGGAGAGGCCTTCATCCAGCAGTGGATGGTGAATGGCTGATAACCTTTCGATATGTACATACATATGTTCATTTAAGATACTGTTCGCTTGCTTAATGTATGTACATATAATAGATCGATCTATTAAATGTATCGTTACGCAATTTAACTATAGACGTAATGTTTGAACGATAATAATGCAGTCTATAACATTGTGTCACTCTTCCAGTTCTACGTTTATTCGACACGGAGAACTAAGTTCTATTGTTGAAAAGCAAATAGTGCGCTTTGTTGGTAAACAAGCGCAACTCTTTGTTGTTGAAATTACCGACATTTTTGCAACAGTTTAATTTCTTGCAATGATACATTCGACCAGTGCAGTCTAATTGCTTAATTTACTTATACATATTTCAAATTACTATCGATTGTTACGATTGTCACGTGTCAATGGAAAGTTTGCCGAGTACGTGCTTCGTTCATTTGTAAACGTGACCTTACACTTGTACTTGTATTGATATTATAAATAAATGTTATTTGGATGAATTCTAAACGAGCACTTACTGTTAAGGCGATGAGGATCGTGTGTCGAATCATGGCGATAGTTTTATAGTTTCCGATATATTCTTCAGAAGCGACGATGCGAAGAAGCAGGAAGCAGTTTTGAAAATAAGAATCTGTAAAAAATTAAACAAACACTAAATTAATTTACAATCGCAGCGATTAATTCGATAGAAAAATTAGAAATTAGTCTGTTGAAGGTTGCATTGTGTTTTATTGCATATAAAGTATGCAATTTTTTCGGAACTATCGTGCTAAAAAACGTGGAATGTTTCATTAGTTACTTTTTTGTAAGGAATCGATCGAATATCGTACACAAACATCATAGTGTTAAATTTAACATATGGACATATAATAATACAAATATGAACGAGTTTCGTAACTGCATTTTCCGTAACCCTGACGTTTTACTACAATTTTCATTCACATTCAAGGGCTGCGCGTCTTTTGATTGATATTATATATATGTTTATTTACATAATATTAAATTTAAAGGTAAATAATAAATCGAGGCTATTTAACGAGCGTGTAGAGTGTACGAAATAGTTGGTTTTTTTTGTTATTCTATGTAGAAACGGTATATGTTTACACATGGTGCGTGATATGAACATGTATAATATATATAGGGTGGGAAAAACATGTCACATTGTTTACGTTTCATATATGAATATGGAAAAAAATTGATTATGTGCTTTGTGTGTTTACATGTCCGGTAGATTTGAATAAATTAGTCGAGGAAATAATTAAACATTGACGTCAAATGTCAGATAAAAAAAGTGGCAGGAAGTGGGTCAAGTGTGATGGACGATACGTTATCCTGTTTTTGTTCTAATTTAAAGTGTGAATAAATCGCAAAATTTCAGAGAATCCCTAGTCGTGAATCACGTATGCATAATTCCACGTTACTCAATAGTTATTGTGAATATGTAAAATGTTGGCAAGTGTGTAAAGAATGTGTTGAAAATCCTTCGTTGTTTGTGGGCGTTTTATGTAGGTTTCGGTAGGTGTCTAGAACCCACGACAAATTATCTATTTTGCGTTTTAACGAATCGGCACGAACGAAAACCAATCGTGATGTAATTAAAGATATCATTCAATGTCGAAAATTGCGACTTTGCTGAAATCGTGTAGTAATGAAATGAGCGAAATCGTTTAGCAACAAACGTAACCAGTTCAAAGTTTCATGTGCTATTGAAGATCGTTTGTTGTTTTTTTGCAGAAACGATTGCAAAATGTGGGGAAATTTCATTGGATTGAATTAGCATAATTTCGTACGCGTTTGTCTTGTGTGGAATAAACGTAATCATATTAGAAAAAAAATTTGATTCGATGAAGAAAATCGGATTTGAGTTTCAACGACTGAATGTTTACTTTTTTTTATCAGTTTGTTTTGAATTGCGTAACTGATGGATCATTAAAAAAGTCGATGAAATGTAACAGCAAGTCGGGCAGATAATTTATGAACGTTTCACTTTGACATACTTTTTTATGAATGTCAAAAAATTCATTAGGATAATTGAAAAGTCGGAAAATTTACACACACATAATGAAAAAAAAAAAAACAGTTTAAAATGAACTCTAAAAATATTGTCGACGAACTTTGAAGGTTAATTTATTAATTTGAAACAGTAAACTTATTAACAATTGTATAAATCTACTATTGTTTTTCAGGTTTATTTTCAGTTAAATAATCATTTAAATTTATGTGCAATGAAAATGTATCGTATGTATGTTTAGTAAATAGGGCAATTAAATATAGGTTTTAAAAACTACAAAATAGAGCTATGCAGAGAATTTTTAATGTTAATAAATTAACTATTATAAGATATATGTATGTTGAATGAATTGATTCGGATGAAACCTTAAAAGTGTGCATGAGATTTTATTACCAAAATATTTAATAAGAGGGTATAATATACATATGTACATAGTCATGAATTTAAAATATCTTGTACAGGGGTGTTGTTGAATAAATTGGCCTGCCAGAAGTTTTCAGAAATATTAATAAAATTGATAAAAGCAGCATTAAAACACCACCTCTGTACAAGTGTAAGTAAGTTTATTAACTTTTTAAACGAGAAATACCTAAAAATCACTGTAATTCAACCAAAACTATAAACAATGGTTTTGGTTCAGTTATTATTGTCAAATCGTCATATGAATTCTTAAAGAAAATGTATTGAATTTTCAGAATCCATTAAAAAATCCATATGTATACAAATGAAGCATTGAACCATTATTGAAATTATTTGGTTGTACTAACTTTAAACTGATTATTTCAAAAGCGACAGCGATAAACTTGATCCATTGCAATGCCACTATACAAATATGGAATAACGAATACCTAAGGACTATCTAAGGACAAGGAGACTTAACTGTAAGGAGTACTGTTGTGCAATGAAGAAGGGTAGAAGCGTTGAAGTGGTCTGCAGCCAAGTGAAGAGTGGGGATTTCGTTCGTAGGGGGCGAAGTCGGGTCTGCGGCGGCTTTAGTGGGCTGCTGCACTCGGTGTCATTGCAGGGGTCTATCAGACCGGAAGTGGCGAGATCCGGTACGGTAATGTCGCGTATTCCGAACCATGTTCCGGTGCGCGTGTTGCGGCTAAGGCTGCTGCACACTGACTGATCGCGATCTCCACTGATTCACTCTCAACTTTGCATTGAAATTTTCCTTTGAAAATCCCCGCTAGATTCGCCCACCCCATCATCGATGACGATGACTACTTCAAATTGTGTCGATTTGTTGATTTTCTGTATTGATTCAATGATTCAACGAGTATATCTATGTATGTATACGGAGGTTTGCAGTACAATCAACTGTTGTTCAAATTCGACCGTTATTTATTGTTTGAATTTTCCAATGAAAATTTTCTTTAACACCTTGATCAGAACACCTTGATAACAATACGCGTTGATGATGCTAAACGGCTAAATCAGCTGATTGATCGTATTACACTTTGATAAGGTTATAAGATGGTTATATTAACTGTTGATTAGGTTGATACATTGTGTGGTTACTAAATTGCCTTGATTTATTTATTACAAATACATTGCAAACAGATGGAAAGATGTATGCTCGATATAACAAGAAGAGATAGTAAGAGGAATACATGGGTAAGAAGTATGACCAAAGTGGGAAATATAGCAGAACGTGTGAAAAAATAGATGGACGCGAGAAATATTGGAATGGTATCCGAGAGGATGTGAAATGAAAGCAAGGTAGACCGAGTTGAATATGGGCTGATGAATTGAGAAGAATGTGTGGAGTCAAGTGGATGCAGATTGCTCAAGACAAACAGGAATGTAAGAGGATTGGAGAGGCTTTTCATTTAAGACACTGTTCACTTGTATGGTGTATGGTAACTAAATTGCCTTGATTTATTTATTACAGATCCATTGCAAACAGATGGAAAGATGTATGCTCGGTATAACAAGAAGAGATCGTAAGAGGAATACATGGGTAAGAAGTATGACCAAAGTGGGAAATATAGCAGAACGTGTGAAAAAATAGATGGACGCGAGAAATATTGGAATGGTATCCGAGAGGATGTGAAATGAAAGCAAGGTAGACCGAGTTGAATATGGGCTGATGAATTGAGAAGAATGTGTGGAGTCAAGTGGATGCAGATTGCTCAAGACAAACAGGAATGAAAGAGGATTGAGAGGCTTTTTTTTTTTTTTTTTTTTTTTATTAAACTTTTATTTATCCATATAATGTTCATAATACTTCTTATTTACTAAAAAAACGTATCCTAATGGTTCCTGGTCAAGTGGCCATTATCCATTTTACAATAAATGTGTGTTAGTAGTAATAGGAAAATAATCTTACTTTATCGTTAGTGTTTGTTTTTACAGTAGGAAAATTTAAGCTAAAAAAACCTATTTACAAATTTTATTTTTATTTTTTTTAAATACAATACATAATAAATAGGGTATGCATGCAGATACATTAAATTCTTATTTCTAGTGACTTACTGTAAACGGAGGTTTAAAACAGATTATGTTTCGGGAGCCTATGTTTATACCTGAATGGTAATGACACACCATCGTAATCACCGAGACTTTTACTAATTTGTTAGCGTGGTTATTGGTAGTTTTTTGGTAAAACTTCGTGGTTAATTTGTTAGTAATATCAGTTACAAGTGGGATGTTGTTTCGCGAGTGAAGCGTTTTGAGGTTAGTATACATGGGGGTGTTATATATGATTTTGATGGCTTTGTTTTGCACGATTTGCAGTTTAGTATGGTTAGTGGTGGAGGCATTGTTCCAAACAGGCGCAGCGTATGTTAATATTGGTAGTATTAGGGCGCGATACATTTTGATGCGATTGATCGTGACAAAGCGCTACGACGGTTGAACAACGGATAGACCGCTGCCATCGCGCGCATCGCCTTGCACCTCGCTGACTCTAATTGTGGGGCCCAGCGCATTCTTCTATCAAATATTATTCCTAAATATTTCAACTGAGCTTGCCATTTCAGCCTTTCTCCTGATGGGATCTTCAGTTCTGAACTCGGCCTGTGCTTTCGAACACTAAAGAATATAGCGTCCGTTTTTGTATGGTTAATTTTTATTTTCCACTTTGTAAAATGGTCGTTTAATGATTTTAAAGCTAATTCAAGATTTTTACGAATTGCGTCAGGTTTGGTGCTGCTCGTAAAGCAAGCAGTATCGTCTGCATAGAGTGCTAAGTGGCACTTTTTTTGGAACGGGAATATCATTTATATATATGGCAATTAGGAGTGGCCCTAGCAAACTTCCCTGTGGAACTCCCGCCACGATCGGTTTCGGCATCGATGGTTCGTCTTTACGTTAACTATTAGTTTTCTATCGGTTAGGTATGATCGGATGATATTAATAAGGTAGTTGGGTACTTTGTTATTGATTAGTTTGTGAATTAGTCCATCGTGCCAAACTGTGTCGAAGGCTTTTTTCTATGTCGAGACACACCATCCCCGTACTTCTCTTCATATTAAAGTTCTTCGTCACGTGCTCAGTTAATCTGGTAAGCTGCTGGGTTGTGGAATGTCCCGAGCGGAAACCAAATTGTTCATTAATCAGATTTTTATCAACTATTTTAGTAAGCGCGAGTAAATGATTTTTTTCTAAAATTTTAGAGAGAGTGCAAAGTAAACTGATGGGTCGGTAATTGACTGGGTTTTTTTGGGTCCTTACCTGGCTTCGGCAGTGGAATGACTTTGCGACTTTCCAGTATTCTGGGAAATACCCAGTGAGTAAGCAGGCGTTAAATATTTTGACAATAATACTAAGGTTCTGAACGGAAGTTGTTTTATGATTACATTATCTATTGCGTCACGGCCAGGAGCTTTTTTTATTCTTTAAACTATGAATTATATTTTGAATTTCGCACGGATGGACTAGTTTCACAGAATTAGTATTGTTAGTATCAGTTTTAATATGCTTTTTGATAGAATGGTTGACTTTGTTGTATGTCGGTGTGTGATGGTAGTGATGTGTGAGTGTGTGATGCTTTTGGAATGCGTTTGCTAAAAGTTCCGCCTTGTCACTGTCTCGTGTCACCATGTTCACGCCATCACTCAATGGAGGGATCGAATTTTTTTGATCTACGGATCGCTTTCGTTAATTTCCAGAGGGAGCCATCTATTGCATTTAATTTTTCTAATTTTTCTGACCAAGTGTCATTTTTAATTCGCTTGATTCTAATTTTAATTTGATATGAAAGTTTATTAATTAAAGGTTTCAGTGTCGGATCTTTTGTTCTCTGCCAGATTTTACGTAATTTATTTTTACTTATGATAAGATATTTAACAAAGTCTGTGATTTCTATATTTTGCGAAGTGAATTGGATGATTGGTATATGAAGGTGTTTGGATTTAGTTATGGTATCAGTCAATTGAGTGATGGAGTTCTCAATGTCACTTTTTTTTTTTTTAAAGTAGATGATGTAAGAGTTGTGTGGTCGTTCACGTAAGATTTGAACGACTTCCAGTCTGCCGCTTTATAGTTCCATCCACGTTTGGGGACTTCTTCTAGTTTTCCCTCTATTGAAAACATAATTGGAAGATGGTCAGAAGATAGGGCCTGAAGGGTCACCGGTAGTGATATAGTTGGAGAGTTTCTGACGAGAACGAGGTCGAGTGTAGATGGTTGTGAGTTGTTTGTGGGGTAATGTGTATGTGTGCCTGGGTGTAGTAAGGTGGTATCCGTATGTTGAACATGTTGGAAAAGTGATGATCCTTGACGATCTGTGCTCAGGCAGTTCCATAATGGATGCTTGGCATTGAAATCTCCGGCTATTACTACCGAGTTACCCAAATTAAATATTTTGTTAAAATCAGACATCAATAACTCCTTCTGAGGAGGATTATACGCCGAAGCTATAATATGACGGGTGTTGTCAACCATTAGTTCAATAGCAGTAAGTTCTAAGTTTGTTAGTATTGGTGTTATTACGCGGGAGTGTTTGATCGACGATTTTATAAAAATGGCAACGCCGCCTCCATGCTGACGGTCTCGGTCTTCGCGATGACAGTTAAAATTCTTTAGGTTAATATGCACATGCGGTTTTAGGAATGTCTCGGAGATTAAAATAATGTCAACATTGAGCTCACCGATTACCGATTCCAGTTCGTCAATCTTATTTCTAAGCCCCCGAGCATTCCATGCGAGGATGTTCAGGCCTCTCCACTTATTCGAATTCATCGAGGTATTCGACTAGTATGAGTGCCAGCTCCAATTTATCGGTGCACCCGCTTGTCTTGGCACGTATCTCTTTGAGAATCTTTATCATCTTTTGCAGTGATGCAATAGACGTCAATTCAGGATTGGATTGTGGGATCTTCGTGCGAATTGTTGGTTTGGGGATTGTAGGTATAGGATTAGTCTTTATGGGTAGACTTGGGAAGGTTATGTTGTTGATTAGAGGTGCACTTCGATTGGTGGCGACCTCAGGAGTCTTCCATGGATTGGTAGCTGGTCTTCTAGTCTTCCTCGCCTCTAGGATTTTCAAGTATTCTTGCCTCTTAGGGCAGTCCTTGAAATTCGCAGGGTGTGGTCCTGAGCAACCCACACAGGTGGCTGGAGTAGTCCTGTCCTTTTGGAACAGTCCGCTGTGAGGTGGGATCCTGTGCACTTGACGCACTTGGCAGGTCGATTGCAGTTTTCGCTGCATGTCCATAATCTTGGCACCTGAAACATTGGGTAACATTTGGTGAACGATTTGTGTATTTAGATATACTAACCCGTGTGTGGCAGATGTACCGGATTTCTTTTATTTTCTTCGTGTTGACCGTCGGTTCGAAGAACACTAGGTACAACTCGGTTGAGTTGCTCATCGGTTCTTTAGTCTTCATGGTGAGGACTTTAGCTACGGGGAAACCTTGGGCTATGAGGTCCTCTTTGATGTCGCATTCTGGCAGCTTTGGCAAGCCCCGGACGACGCTTTTATAATTTTCTCCTCTTTCCTGGAGAAGGTATGGAAGTTTTGTCCGAGTGCTGGTGACCTCAGACCATCTCGAAGCTTCTCGAAGTCTCCAATGCTACGACATTGAATCGACACATTATTGTTACCGATGTACTTAATCGTGAAGTCCTTCGTGAACTTCTTGATGGTGTCCGTCATGGTGCCGTGAGTGCCAGTTGCAGACATTATAATTGGTGGTACCCTACCACTTTTTATTTCCTCTGATGCAAGTCCTTCAAACCGATTTTTGCTTTTGACAATTGAAGGTGGAGCATTGTCAAGCGGTCGTTTGGCAGTTTTCTTCGGGATCTGCCAGCAATCCGTCTCCATGTTCTCCCTGCTGGCTGAAGCCAGTGAGGATGCCGTCTCTAAGATAACTTTGAGCGACTTCTTTTTTTTGGAAGCAATCCTTTTCAGGACGCCGTCATGGATGTGTCCACTACGTAGACGCTTCGTCGTGGGTGTGGGTGGGGGCGTGGGCGTGGCCTTAAGGTACCTGCTGGCGAGCGGAGCGACCGTCCACCACAAGTGACCAGGCACGAATGCGGCTTTTCATTTAAGACTGTTCACTTGTATGGTGTATGGTAACTAAATTGCCTTGATTTATTTATTTTTTTATTACAGGTCCATTGCAAACAGATGGAAAGATGTATGCTCGGTATAACAAGAAGAGATCGTAAGAGGGATACACGGGTAAGAAGTGTGAAAAAGTTGAAGTAGACACACAGCAAGAAGAATAGATGGACGCGAAAAATACTGGAATGGTATCCGAGAGGATGTGAAATGAAAGCAAAGTAGACCGAGTGATGAGCTGATGAATTGAGGAGAATGTGTGCAGTCAAGTGGATGCAGATTGCTCAAGACAAACAGGAATGAAAGAGGATTGGAGAGGCTTTTCATTTAAGACACTGTTCACTTGTATGGTGTATGGTAACTAAATTGCCTTGATTTATTTATTTTTTTATTACAGGTCCATTGCAAACAGATGGAAAGATGTATGCTTGCTATAACAAGAAGAGATCGTAAGAGGGATACACGGGTAAGAAGTGTGAAAAAGTTGAAGTAGACACACAGCAAGAAGAATAGATGGACGCGAAAAATACTGGAATGGTATCCGAGAGGATGTGAAATGAAAGCTAGGTAGACCGAGTTGGATATGGGCTAATGAATTGAGAAGAATGTGTGGAGTCAAGTGGATGCAGATTGCTCAAGACAAACAGGAATGAAAGAGGATTGGTGAGGCTTTTCATTTAAGACACTGTTCACTTGTATGGTGTATGGTAACTAAATTGCCTTGATTTATTTATTACAGATCCATTGCAAACAGATGGAAAGATGTATGCTCGATATAACAAGAAGAGATAGTAAGAGGAATACATGGGTAAGAAGTGTGAAAAAGTTGAAGTAGACACATAGCAAGAAGAATAGATGGACGCGAAAAATACTGGAATGGTATCCGAGAGGATGTGAAATGAAAGCAAGGTAGACCGAGTGATGGGCTGATGAATTGAGAAGAATGTGTGGAGTCAAGTGGATGTAGATTGCTCAAGACAAACAGGAATGAAAGACGATTGGAGAGGCTTTTCATTTAAGACTGTTCACTTGTATGGTGTATGGTAACTAAATTGCCTTGATTTATTTATTACAGATACATTGCAAACAGATGGAAAGATGTATGCTCGATATAACAAGAAGAGATAGTAAGAGGGATACATGGGTAAGAAGTGTGAAAAAGTTGAAGTAGACACACAGCAAGAAGAATAGATGGACGCGAAAAATACTGGAATGGTATCCGAGAGGATGTGAAATGAAAGCAAGGTAGACCGAGTTGGATATGGGCTGATGAATTGAGAAGAATGTGTGGAGTCAAGTGGATGTAGATTGCTCAAGACAAACAGGAATGAAAGAGGATTGGAGAGGCTTTTCATTTAAGACTGTTCACTTGTATGGTGTATGGTAACTAAATTGCCTTGATTTATTTTTTTTTTTATTACAGGTCCATTGCAAACAGATGGAAAGATGTATGCTCGCTATAGCAAGAAGAGATCGTAAAAGGGATACATGGGTAAGAAGTGTGAAAAAGTTGAAGTAGACACACAGCAAGAAGAATAGATGGACGCGAAAAATACTGGAATGGTATCCGAGAGGATGTGAAATGAAAGCAAGGTAGACCGAGTTGGATATGGGCTGATGAATTGAGAAGAATGTGTGGAGTCAAGTGGATGCAGATTGCTCAAGACAAACAGGAATGAAAGAGGATTGGTGAGGCTTTTCATTTAAGACACTGTTCACTTGTATGGTGTATGGTAACTAAATTGCCTTGATTTATTTATTACAGGTCCAATGCAAACAGAGAAGCATGTATCCAATATAACAAGAAGAGATCGTAAGAGGAATACATGGGTAAGAAGTATGACCAAAGTGTGCAGATATAGCAGAACGTGTGAAAAAGTTGAAGTAGACACACAGCAAAAAGAATAGATGGACGCGAAAAATACTGGAATGGTATCTGAGAGGATGTGAAATGAAAGCAAGGTAGACCGAGTGATGGGCTGATGAATTGAGAAGAATGTGTGGAGTCCAAGTGGATGTAGATTACTCAAGACAAACAGGAATGAAAGAGGATTGGAGAGGCTTTTCATTTAAGACACTGTTCACTTGTATGGTGTATGGTAACTAAATTAAGGTATGTAGCTTAAAAATCTAATTACAAACGAACATACTTATTATCTACTAGCACGTGTACAGAGGTGAGCTGTTTTAAGGCTGCCAGGAATCTATAAATTTTATTTATATTTCTGAGATCTTGTATTATGACTATTTACATACATATATTATACACTCTTATTAAACATTTATCAAAATATTTTGGTAATAAATTCTCATGCACACTTTTAAGGTTTAATTTACATTAATTCAATTCCATTCATTCAACATATATCTTATACTAGTTAATCTATTGACATTTAAAATACTCCGTATATGTAGCTCAATTTTGTAGTTTTTGCAACCTATCTTTAATTACTCTATTTACTAAATTTAAAAACGAAACCACAATAATACATAAAATGAGGACGAACAATATTGCATTATAAACTAATACTTTTGTATTTCTAGATAGTATATTTCAAGTATTACTCCTTAATATTTAAAACTGTTAGCTATTTCTAATCTTCTATCATGTATAAATTTATATTTAAATTAGCATTATTATAGTTTTTATTATTAATTATCATAGCTTTTGTTTTATCAACATTTAGCAATTTTAATTTATTATAACCTAACCAATTTAATTCTAAATTTAACGTCTCAATTATTACATCTATATTTGTATCTACTATATATATTAAAAATATCATCTGCAAATAAATGTATTTTAAACTTATCAACTACATTAAAGTTGAATAAATTAAAAAATAAATTAATTTTTTTTTTTTGCTATACATATGTAAGTATATAGCAATATATTAGCATATCTAATCTAATATTACATCTCCAAAAGCATACCAAAAAAAAAACACTTTACCGTTAATTACATATGCATACATAAGATGGCACTGCATTAAGATAAATTGAAATGAATCAATCATTCCATTAGATGTGCGATAAACACGAACGATTTGAATACGCGGTGTGAAGATAAACTACCAGACAACTAGACAGTCTAATTGATGGTTCCCTTAGTCCATAACGTAAATAGATACGGTGAAAATTTTCATTAACAAAACTCGTCGATGATTCGATGGGACGTGACGCCACGTCATGTGAAAATTATTATCGACAGTGAAAGTAAAACCTTTTATGTTATTGTTTTGGAATTTTTGCTACGTGAGGAAGGAATCAATGCTCCAACTCTTATCGGGACTTGTACTCACTGTTAAAATCGTATCTAAACGAAAGTGCAACGATTCAATTGGTATGAAAATGTAGCTACGTGATGGATTGAAAATGGTATGGCTTTGTTTTCGTTGTGCGATCAACATTCATATGTTAATAAATTGTGGTATGTGGGCGCTTGCTTATGTACATACTTTGCTTACCAGTTTGCCGATGATCGAATCGCGGTAACAACACCCACGTTTCAGGAAAACATTGTGTGAAAAATCAAGGACAATTGGTGTAATAACTGAACTGGACCATTTTCTGCAGTTTCGAATCGTTGATAAACAGATTTTATTGTCATATTGTAGGTTAAACAATTTGGAAAACGCTGATGTATACCCAATTCTAGTCTAATTGTTCCATATACATACATATGATAATCATATTGTAGAGATTGTTGATAGTTATTCATACCTAGGACAATTGGTGAATATGACCGGATGTAAAGAAGAAGAATGAAACTAGAATGGAGTGCTTTCGGAAGAATGAACATGGTTTTTTAATCCAACATTCCGCTATGCTTAAAAAAGAAGGCATATGATCAATGCATACTGCCAGTTATGGATGCTACGTAAGATCCAGTGCACACAGAGAAGTGTGGAAAGATGCTTGGTATAACAAAAGAGATCGTAAGAGGTATGCATGGGTAAGAAGTATGCCCAAAGTGGCAGATACATATAGCGGAACGTGTGAAAAAATTTAAAAGTGTACATGAATGAATGGCAGATACACGCGAGGAATACTGGAGTGGAATCCGGAGAGGATGTGAAAGAAAGCAAGGTAAACCGAGTGGACGATGAGCTGATGAATTGAGACGAATGTGTTTATGCAGATTGTTCAAGACAGACAGGAATGTGAAGAGGATTGGAGGGGCCTTCATACATATGATAATCATATTGTAGAGATTGTTGATAGTTATTTATGTATACTTAGGACAATTGGTGAATATGACCGGATGTAGAGAAGAAGAATGAAACTAGGATGGAGTACTTTTGGAAGAATGAACATAGTTTTTTAATCCAACATTCCGCTATGCTTAAAAAAGAAGGCATACGACCAATGCGTACTGCCAGTTATGACGTATGGATGCTAAATTCAAGGATGCTACGTAAGATCCAGTGCATACAGAAAAGCATGGAAAGATGCTTGGTATAACAAAAGAGATCGTAAGAGGTATGCATGGGTAATAGCAGAACGTGTGAAAAAGTTAAAGTGGACATGAATGAATGGCAGATACACGCGAGGAATACTGGAGTGGTATCCGAGAGGATGTGAAAGAAAGCAAGCTTAAAATGATGATGATGATGATGATAGCTTGTCTATAAAATATTTCATTTGCTCAACTCGATGACGCTGATGTTTCAATGATTATTTTGTAGAATTCAGCTTCAAATGCTTATGCATTATTTTACTTGTTTATTCACTAGGGTTTTTTCGTGACAATTTTTTTTTGAAATATCGATGGGCTAACACTGACTCACTCCATTTGCTGGTCGTTGACGTAAGTTGCGTCAATTATTTCGTAGAACAGTGAACGGATGAACTCGAAAAATAGACAAAAGTACTTCCCGATGATGGATGATCACTCTGGAATGTCCCACACAGAAAGTAAAGTACTCATCTGTGACTTTATACCGTTACCATGACATAGGACACATCTTCCTTATTCACAAATAGTTGCGTTGAATATAAGTTATACTGTTATAAAAAAAAAAAATAATACAAACACCTGTTGTGTCATTTAATCTACGCGAAATAGTGTTTGTTTTATGGGTTACGTGTCGTGCAAACAATGTCAGAAAAAGTGCTTATTGAATATTAAAATGCGTATTGACCTTTTTTTTTCGTTTGCTATTTGAAAAGAAAACCTTCAAAATTGTATTGCGATTTGCGATGGATTGTTTTTCTTTCGATGTACATACATACCGATCCATTTCTTTCATATTCATTTTTTTTTGCATTGTGCGATTCGGTTTCCTGGAACTATCAGTTTTGCGTGCAAATAAGCGTCGAACAACATTTGCCAATGTTATGCTAATCGAAGCTGTGTGGTCTTTTGTCCATTTTTAATATATGAAGGGATGTTTAAAGTGGTTAAAAGCACGTAGGAGTTGACGATATGTTCGCCCACATTGGTTAAATTACGATTGGGTGTGATCCTTATAAGGATTTGTGGATTAGTGGTCAACGACTTTGGGATATGTTATTATTTTTTCTTAAATTTTCGATCACTTGAGCTGTTTTAAATGTTGATAAATTATTGTTAATTTGTAGTAGTAAAATAAACTGTTACATAGAAAGCTGAAACTTTGGCAATGTGTATTTTAAAACCTCTGAATATTTCAAGGTAACCTTTTTGTGAGTTGCTCTCAATATATATTTTATTTTGTTAGAAACTTTATTAAATAAGGTACTGTAAAAGTTTCTATAAATAAAAATTTAATGAATTTTAAAATAGTTTAACAATACAACTTCAATCTAGTTCGACTATATATTATCTTTTAACATTTTTTTCATTTAAAGATTGGATATGGAAATGTGACGCATTCCTATTATTTAATTGTTTCTTTAAAATAAATTGTAAACTTAATTTGTATAATAATGATATACAAATACATATAATCAGCTACTTTTTGGATATTATAGAAAATCGAAAAGTAATTTAGGTGCTGAAATGCTTGCTTGTTGTTTACATGCAGATGAGGTTAATTTATGTATTTATTTCATACAAAAGAGTTAGTACATTATAATGTGAATTTAAATGTTTTCCTCTCAATGAATTATTCAAATACAATTATTAAACACTTATAGCGCGTAGGAAAATCTAAACTCTGTCAAACTAGTAATTTTCGTACGATACATAAACAATATCCTGTACTCCTACGTTCGAATTCATTCGCAAACGCGTAACATGCATAATAGTCATGCGAAATGTTTCACACTTGAAGGTCAAATGTTTCACAAAAAAAAAACATTAATATAAAATTGCATGGATTATTGATAAATGGAACGAGCGTTCGAGCGTCACGAATCTTCGTCGAAAAAGTGTAATTTTTTGATAAAAATCTGACAGTGAAAAAAGTACGTAAAACACTCGAGATAATTTATTGTGAAATACAATTGATTAACCACGCGATTCTTTTACAGTATTTATGAAATTTAATTAACTGCCGTTCATTCACAACGTAAATACAATCAAGTTTAAAATCTTCGATGTGAAATTACGTTTTAATGCAAACTATTAAATGATGATTTAAATGAGATGTGTATGAAAATTTTTAATCATTGAAATAATCATCAAATGCAAATATTTAGACGTTGAATGAGTGGAAAAAGCGTTTAAACAATACGACCGTTACGACAAATAAAAAGCGTAATTGTTAACCATATTATAAAACACCTGTACATATTTTAGTCATGGGAATCACGCCATTGTACTCATTCGGGTGTTGGCATTGTAATCAATAAACACTAGGGAAATCTCTTCCAACGAAAGGAAAGCATTCGTTATCACATTGTAACAGTTGATATTGATTATGCATGTATTTGAATATATGTATGTAGATATGATGTAATACGTTTCGGTAAAAGCCTTATGCGCCACTCGCGCCAAATAAGGACAGTGCAAAGTTAACCAAACAAGAATAACAAAAAAAAAAAAAAAAAAAGAAACGGTTCATCGAATCTTAATAGCTATGTAGATGTATACTCAATACTCTTATATTGAAAATTGAAACGTTCGGCTTAACAGTGGGCTAAGCCCGATTGAATCACAGTACAATGTATTCACTTTTCTTAGTCAGAGTTATTGAAACAACACTTTTTATAAATAGCCAAAAAAAAAAATTTACATTTACATTTACATTACATTTACAGGATCATACGTAGCAAGTACCCTCGAAAAGTTTGATCTCAATTAGTCAAACTGTGTGCATCAAACGAGGATTAAACTTGATAGGTTTAGGTATAATTTAGCTATTGAAAACATTAATGTTGGTATTACACAGGGATAGTTAAATCGAAATTGTATTATTAAAAAATGCATATTTATTAATCATGTTTATTTTAAAAAATGTATAAAAAAGGAAGTAAAACAAGTACTGTAGACTGTGTACAAATACTGTAAAACAAGTTGACGACAGTGCGAGTACAGTAAACACGTTAAATGGGGGTATTACACAGGGATAGTTTACTCGCTACAATCTCGCTGGTTCGCTGGCCGCTGGTAAAATAGGCTAAGTTAGTAAACTAGCTTGCTTTTTCGGCCGCGCGAGTGAAGTTCGAATATTTGAACTTTACTCGCACTCGCTGGCTCGTGTGACGTCATTTCATTGACAGTTTGAGGTTAAGCGTTTCATTTTCAACTCCCAACACACAGTACACTTGATACATTAACGATGTTAAAAATTCAGCGCGCATTTTGACGGTCAAGAAGTCACAAGTTGATGACAGCGCCTCTAGCGGTAGCGAGTGGCAACATTTAGCGAGTAAACTTGACACGTGTAATAGGTTTACTAGCTACTCGCTACTGTGTAGCTCTATGTGCGGCTCTGTAAACCAGCTAGATCGTAGTGAGTAAACTAGTAATGAGGGATAGTTTACTCGCTACGATCTCGCTGGTTTACTAGCCGACACGTAGAGCTAGTAGCGAGTAGCTAGTAATCCTATTACACGTGTTTCGTGTACTCGCTAGTGGCGCTGTCGTCTTTGGACACAGTCTACAGTACTTGTTTTACTTCCTTTTTTATACATTTTGTAAAATAAATATGCGTTTTTTAATAAAACAATTTTGACTAAACCTTCATATACGTATGTGTGTGTGTTGGGAGCTGTAAAATTTACCGCTTAACTGTCAAAATGAAGTGACGTTACACTAGCCAGATAGTAGCGAGTAAAGTTCAAACATTCGAACTTCACTCGCACGGCCGAAAAGCCCAGATAGTTTACTAGCTTTGACTTATTACACGAGCTAGTTTACTAGTGGCTAGCGAGATAATAGCGAGTAAACTATCCCTGTTTAATACCCGCATATATTTTTTCGGGCTTTTCTCAACTGGACTCCGTTAACTTTAGTCAAATTGTGTGTTCAATTGTGTGCACATTCAGATAGACAAGAATTAAACGTTGAGTTCTATACATGGAAGATATGATATCTATCGATAGCTTTAAGGTTCTTCTGTAAATTTGTGTAAAGTCGTGGTGGTATGAATTTTCTCGGTTTTTCTACAAAGTGTGGACTTGGCCAACTCTTGCAAAACAACACTGTACAGTATTCATTCCACGCAATAAAAGTTCTCGTATATTAAACTTACAGTACAGTTACACGGTGACTCGTCGAGATCAGAATTCGTCCTTCCTTAAATGGTAGTCGCAGGCGGACTGGTCCTTGATGGCTTATCCTACGACACTATTGTTTTGATGGTTTTGTAGTCGTCGACGGGTCGGAGACCTCCAATATCGAGGCTTTCAAGATTTACGTAAGATTTAGCATATGTGGGAAACACCATAAAGCTTCCTGGACGCCATAAATGGAACGGTCTGCGAAATATCTCGAGAAAGTGGAACGTTACAATAAAATGACCAATGCCGGTCAGTGAGAATTTTCTCGCTATAGGTATATTGTACATGTGTGTGTAAATTGTTCAATAGAGTAGATAATAATCAATAGTATGAAATAATTTACCATTTCCTATTATTCAGATATAGTTCCAATTAATATGTAATGAAGTTTATTAATATTTTAAATCTTATCACCGTTTTGTAGTTAAAATGAAAAATTATGAAGAAAATTAGTATAAAAAAAAATAGTTCCTGACATCTATGTGAAATCATAGAAACTAATTTAATAAATATTGTTGAATTTTCCGGAAAAGTTATATGGTGCCATCTATTGTCAAAATAATAAAACTAATAAACAACCAAGAAAATGTAAAAATATTTAAATAAATTTCAATAAATTAACCAGTCAAAGTAACATAGATGGTATTATTAGATTGAAAATTTAAATATTTTGGATCAAACGATTATGTTGCATTCCTCATCATCATGTTCAGCCGTTCACCAGCCTTGTGCAATCTGCATCCATTTGACTCCACACATTCTTCTCAATTCATCAGCCCATCTTCCACTCGGTCTACCTTGCTTTCTCTCACATCTTCTCGGATACCATTCCAGTACTTCTCGCGTCCATCTGCCATCCATTATTCTTGCTATGTGTCCAGCCCATTTTTTTGCGATTTTGCCCAGTATTTCTTTTGCGATCTCTTCTTGCATTATCATGTATATAGTAGCCCTATTACGTCTGTTGTTGATAACGCTCGCCTCGGTAAATGATTAAAAGACGCGAACCGTCACGCGCGAGTGGGATTTTAACCCGTGATTACCAGGTTCGAATGAGGTCGTGCTAACACTTTCATGCAACGGAGGCGATGACGAGCCTACTACAATGTGACAATATTAATCCTCGGTAGGTTCGCGACTTTGCTAAATTGTTACGTATTATAACGCGCCGTCTATGCAAAAACTATAAAAACTATTAAATTTAATATTATTTTTTTATTATAGCAGTTAGAAATATAATAGTCGAAATCCGCATGTCTGTGTGTGTGTCTCTGACTGCTGTCTGCAAAACCAGGACCAGTGGGATTTGAACCCGAGATCACCAGGTTGGGAGGAATCGTGCTTATACTATCTTCCAAACGAAGGCGATAACGGACGTATTATAATTAATAATTATACTATAAATAGTAAAGTAAAAAAATATATTTTATCAATTTGGGATTCGTTGTATTATAACGCGCCATAGATGGCGCATTGTTGCATAGATGCTATACTATAGACAACTATAAAAACTATTAAATTTAATATATAATTTTCCAGTACGGGTGATGAGAAACCGCTCCGTTGATATTCAACGGGCTTACATTAGTATACATATAATAGCCGAAATCTGTCCATCCGTCCGTCTGTCTGCTGATAACGCTCACCTCGATAAATGATTAAAAGACGCGAACCGTCCACGCGCGAGTGGGATTTAAACCCGCGATCACCAGATTGGAATGCGGTCGTGCTAACACTATCATTGTTCTAACTTGCTAACACATCAATATTCGTTGGGGGGGGGGGGGGGTGGCCTCATGTGAGGGTCTTGGGGAGAAAGGGCGTGGAGGTGTTTCTCTTCAAGGCGGCTTATATATCATTCAACGGAGGCGATGATTTGACAATATTAATTGTCAATAGGCTCGCGACTTTGCTAAATTGTTACGTTGTTGTTATTATAACGCGCCATCTATGCAAAAACTATAAAAACTATTTAATACACATATGTATACTCACCACAAGTTGATATTCAACACTAGTTTAATATGTTAGCGATGATTCAAAACATATTATGTATGTATAGATTTACTTACTTTATAGTCAATAGTTGAAGTTTGTAATCAATCGAAAAATAACCAATTTGAATTATAATACTTTTTATTCACTTTTTGTACAATATAAAAATAATAAATACAATCTTTCAAAATAATATGGTCCTTATAAAATATACGATTATTACAAACATGACAAGAATAAGTAAATGATATATTTATATATCTATATATATATATATTTTCGTAATCGACAATATTAGTTCAGTGTATTATATTTGGGCACATTGAACCATCTGAATTCGTATCCTTTGAGTCCGAATTCGGGATTCTTCTCCGTGTCGGGATGTGGGGTTTCCAAATCGCTGATTCGAACCGTTTGAATCTTGGGGAAGTAACCGTTTTCATTGGCCACGTAACTGACACGTGTCGCTAGTCCGTTCCGGAAGTTGATGAAGTACTCTCCGACTTTATTGCCGTTGGTGTAACCTTCTTCGTGGTGTCCGTGGAATCCTACCGTGTAGTTGAAACGGTACAGAAGTTCGGAGATGTTCTCCTCTGTGATTCCAGCTGGTAGGCCGAACTGTTCGCCGGGACGAAGAGGAGTGTTCAATATTGAAGGATCTGCACTTTGGACATTTCCAGAAATTAAGACAGGTGTGTCGAAAGGTCCAGGTTGTTGTTGTTGTTGGAAAGGTGCGTTTGGATCTTGAGGGAATCCTGGTTGTTGTCCAAAGCCAGGTTGACCCAATTGCTGTTGTTGCTGTTGGTTGAACTGTTGCTGTTGTTGTTGGTTGAACTGTTGCTGTTGCTGATTAAACGGTTGATCGGATTGTTGATTGTAAGGATCGTTAGGAACTTGTAAATTTTGTTGGGGCTTAGGGTATTCTGGAGCAGGCTTTGGTGTTGGTGGTTCTGGAATGCTGCAGTGTGAACAGGATATGACCGGAA
The DNA here is from genome assembly GCA_022651745.1 of Parapsyche elsis. Lineage (NCBI taxonomy): Eukaryota > Metazoa > Arthropoda > Insecta > Trichoptera > Hydropsychidae > Parapsyche > Parapsyche elsis. The sequence continues at coordinate 1,034,271 of JAGVSN010000064.1, forward strand.
GTGATTTTCTGGTGGTGAATCCTGGGAATGGTGGTTTAGTTGGTGATGGTGGGGGAGGGGGTGGTGGAGGTGGGGGAGGGGCTGGTGTTGTTGTTGTAAATACAGATACTGGTGTTGCGTTTGGTGGTGGTTTTTCAGGCGCTGAAAAATACGTAGAAACGTTCAGTAAAATTGGGTGAAATAAAAAAACTCACCAAATAAACGACAAATGGCACGGGAAAAAAATGTGTAAAAATTTTTGACTTTAAAAATTCGCAAGATAATTAATTATAAGTATTTTAAAGCAATAAAAAATCACAATCAATAGCTAAAATATCTGACTATTGATTTCAATACTCGCTTTGAGCACAGCGATGCTATATTTTGAGTTATAGACTGCGAAAGCCAAAAAAAATGGATATTTTTTACATTTTTTTATTCACGAATAAACGAGAGCATATCAATAAAAATCATTATCGGATTCAAATTCAGTGGGTCAAACTTAGTAAAGAATGACCAATCTCCGCTCTGGGTATTTTTTTCGTTGTTCAGTGGTATCTGTGGCTTGGATCTAAAAGGGTCAATGTCAAATTTTGGGTGAATTGAGTAATATGTGCACGTGTGGCGAAATGCATAGGCACTTGAATTAAAGCGTAGCTGCTTCACTTTTTGACAAATATTCTACAGTTTTTTATAGTGAAGTGTATTGCGAAAGGTATTCAGTGGCTTTCCATTGCTTTTTTGGGTGGGAAATAAGGAAGGGGCAATAAATGGGTACATACGTATGTATGTACATAGTATAACTATAGTGTTTTTTTTTTTTTAATAAGAGAGTATGCAGATTGAGTTAGAATATCTTTCTTCTAACCGGGCGTGTTAAAAATGGACAACATCACTAAGAACGTGTAGCTTTCGTCTATTTCTAAAAAAAAAGAGACGAACTTTTGTCCATTTTTAACTAATGCAGCAAGAAGGAATACATTCTATAGGTACAACTCAAACTGTACTGTCTTCTTCTGTACTCAAACTCTACACATTCTTCACAATTCATTAGCCCATCTTCCACTCGATCTAACTTGCTTTCTTTCACATCCTCTCGGATACCATTCCAGTATTTCTCGCGTCCATTCTTCTCGCTATGTGTCAACTTCAACTTTTTCACACGTTGTGCTATATCTGCTACTTTGGTCATACTTCTTACGATCTCATCTTGTTATACCGAGCATACAAGTTTCCATGCTTCTCTGTGTGTACTGGATCTTACGTAGCATTCTTGAATTTGGCGTCCAAGTTTAACATCCATACGTCATACCTGGCAGTACACATTGGTCGTATGCCTTATTTTTTAAGCATAGCGGAATGTTGGATCAATTGCCCTAGGCATAAATAACTATCTCTACAATATGGTTATCTACTGGGACTACGCTTAGTTAAATTGGCAAAATCTAATTTTCAAATCCTGGTAGCAGTTGAAGTTTTTTTAGCAATACTAGAAACTTAATATAAATTCATTAATAATATCTATATTTTAAATTTATTTCAACGATAGATTTGTATAGTGCATTTTAGATACTAATGTATGAAACTTCTTTTGATATTATATCAATTTGAGATTAGTTTTCGCATATTACACGTTACATTGTTATTACATCTTGTTAGACCATTTTCTCAATTGGAAAATTGAATGTAGTGCAAAAATCAAATATTTGAACAGTACTCGGAAAATTTAAACGTCAAACAACCTGTCAAATCGATACGAACAACACGTCATTCTATTCGGTGACATTTTTCGGTACTAGAATTGACGTTTCGCAACAGTCTGTTATTTTTTCAATGCCAAGTCGAAATGTCATCGGACTCGAGCTTCCTCTCATAGTACATATTATACATATTCTACAATATTTGAGAAAAATTTTCACGGACATTCAATCCTGATGCAATCGTTTCGGTTTGCCATTTCAAAATTATACCATTTCATAATCATTATTGACGAATTTGTAACTATGAATAGGTGGCACTCGTACGAAACTGTGTCAAATGGCTCATTTTTAATCAGCACTCTATCATCGAACGAAATTTGAATGCAACCGATGACATTTTAAAACACATCAATGAATGAAAATGTTAAAAAAAATTAGTCAAACAATTAATGCGAAAGGCACACTTGCAAAATCTCGTTTCCAACGAACGGATTCTTTTTCCTCGTTTTATTCACGTCAAAATAAATCACACTTTTTTTTCGCCGATAGGATTTATAGGAATCAGATAGTTAAACTGACAAAATATATGTGCAGATTTGTCCTTTTTTCGCACCTGCGATATTTCCCGAACGTTTCTAAATTATTGGAAAACCGACAAAACTACAATCGTTCTAAATTTAGTTTAATAAATTGTGAAGATCAAGTTCAAAGCTACGAAACTCGAAACAAAAACAAACTTTATTGCATAATGCTCGTAAATTTAAAGCAAACTCGTTCATTCAGTATTGGTTCAAGGTTTGACTGGCATTTTTCGTTGAAAAAAATTGCAGATATGTATTAAGTTTCATCACATTGTATCTATGTTTTAGTTCTAAAAGGCCAGATTACTTTTTATCACTTTTAAACTTTAAAAAATTCAAATAAACAGTGAAACGTAATGTCGATTTGTTCGCAACGTTTCGAAAATATATTTTTTTATGCTTATATTATTTTATAACAGTAGATAATCATATTGTAGAGATAGTTGATAGTTATTTATACTTGGGACAATTGGTGAATATGACCGGATGTAAAGAAGAAGAAATGAAACTAGGTTGTAGTGCTTTTGCCAAAATGAACATAGTTTTTAAATCCAATATTCCGCTATGCTTAAAAAAGAAGGCATACGACCAAAGCGTACTGCCAGTTATGACGTATGGATGTGAAACTTGGATGGTAAATTCAATAATGCTACGTAAAATCCAGTGCACACAGAGAAGCATGGAAAGATATATGCTCGGTATAACAAGAAGAGATTGTAAAAGGAATACATGGGTGTGAAGCATGAACATGGCAGATGGATGCGAAAAATACTGGAATGGTATCCAAGAGGATGTGAAAGAAAGCTAGGTGGACCGATTGCACGATGGGCTGATGAATTGAGAAGAATGTGTGGAGTCTAGTGGATGCAGATTGCTCAAGACAGACAGGAATGGAAGCGGATTGGAGAGGTCTTCATCCAGCAGGGGATGGTGAACAGCTGAAAATGATGATGATGATGAATACTGTATGATAATTTATTAAAACAGCAATCTCAATGAAAAGCAAAAATGCCCATCTTTGCGTGGAAATGCCAATAGTAGATACTAATGTATGTACCTAATTCGAAACGTGATTTGATATAATTGACACATGTATGAATGAATTAAATTAATGAATGTTGCATCTGTTTAACGTGATGATTATTATTATATTATTGATCGATGTTACTCATTAAAATTGTTTAAGATTTGGTTTATTAAATGCAACATTAGTTTTTAAATTTAAACAATTCCTTCTTTGTATATATGTATATGAAAATATTTACTAAATAAGTATACTACGTAGGTAATATATTTGAGATGAGAAATTTTAGTTCAACTGAAACTCGTTATTATAATGCGGAAGTTGAAATTAATTAATTTTGAGTCTGCGTTGAGCAAAATCAAGGTAAAGTATATTTGCTTATCGATTACAAGCTATCGCGTTTTGATATTGCCGCTATCAAAATGCATCGATTTTTAATTTAACGATTCGAGTATCGTATAAATAGATTTAAGACTAATATTTAAATATAAAAAAAAGTAATAATTACTGGCTCCAACGCGAATATTTTTCATTGAAATAATCTTGAAGTTTCCATTTTCATCGGTTGCATACACGGTCACGTGATATACTCCATCGGCCGTTATAAAACCAAACTCCCCGTTGATAATTCCGTTTTCATCTGCAAAATAAGCCATATTATATTATTTATAATTTTATGTGGACAGTGTAAGGTTTGATCTGTCGTATTTTCGACATTTTTACCCTTTGATTCGTGTCTGTGTTGATTTCCTTCAATGTTGAACCCGAATTCGTACGGTCTGGTTTCGTCCGTGTATTTGCTCTTAGCTGAGGTCGATGACAGTAGAAATGAGGCAGTCATAAATATTACGAAAAGTTTCGACATCTGTAATATAATATCAAAAGGCAACACATTATTAAATCACCCTGTGTGAAGGAAATGAATGTTATTAAATTTTAACGGAATTCACTCAACGATCGCATAATAATATAACGACGCATAATTCGACGGTAAATTATGCTTGATTAATATCGCAAATATCGGATAACGATGACATTTTTGATTGTGTCCCATCTTTAGATTTTATTTTATATTCACGTAAATTTTTTTACGAATTAATTAAGCCGTCACTATGTAGTTTGAATGGAATCATATTTTTTTTTCATTGAATAATATCAAAAATTAACAACTGAGACATTAAAATGATACTTAATTTTATTTTTTCTCATTAGAGTGTTGTATATTTTAGTTTGCCGTTGATTGTATGGGAAATGTTGATTTGAAGAAAAAGGTCAAAATGCTAGGCTTATGTACATACATACATACATATATACAGCGAAATGCGTAATAAAAATTCAAATGTCAATTTATGTATTATAATAGCGTTTTTTAAAATCTTTTAATTATTATCAACGTTGGAGTGTGTGTTTAAAATTTTATGTTTGAACTACAAAAATGAAAAAAAAAAAATTGATCAGTCATTCAAAAAAATGACTGTAATTCGAAGGACAACGAATTTAAATGAGTGCGTTTTGTTTGTCAATTTATTTTCAATGTTAAAAATACAAAAGATTTTTAATGAATATGCTTAATATTACAAGTCGGGACTCTAAAATTGTTTACGATTAGCTCGTTTTTTTTTTTTTAAACGTAATAGTCCTTGACACGAGGCCCATAACGTTAAATAATAACACGTCCAGTTTCTGGTTTCGCCGCAGGATGTCAACCTTGATGAGAAAGGATGAAGCCGTCGACCAGGATCCGATTTTTCCGCATAAATATGAATTTAATTATATTAATTGGTTTCGAGCACACACACGTATAGGCATTTTTGACTCACGCACGTTAAATCTCAAAAAAAAAAAAAACCACTAATTTATTTATCACTAGAGATTATCCACACTTGTAATGTCTAACGATCGATTTCCGTATTATTTAAAATATCGCAAAACAGCACATATTATATACATATGTCGCGTATTTATGCATCGTCACGTTTAATCATTGCATACTTTTGTCGTGTGCGATGAAAGGATCATCTCTATGTACGTGCAGTTATTAATTCCACGATGCACGTTAATAAAATTTATTGTCACGATTGATTGCTATCGGTTTTTCGTAAAATGTTAATCAATTACACGACGACTGAATGATTAAAATGTGTCACAAGTGAAGATTTGCCATTTGTTCTGTCATTGTTTGAAGGATATTATAATATTAAGCAGTTTATGTCTCATTAGAATATCACCGTTCGTATATCTTCGTGTGTTCTTTATTGTCGAAGTTCGAATTAATCTTTTAACCATTTATCTGTTATTATTGGACACTTGAGCCATCTAAGATTCGCTGACGACATGCTTATAGTTGCATGTGACTTAAAACATTTAAAAAATAGAATTAAGCAACGAAAGTATGAAGTAGGCTTAAAAATTAATTTTAATAAAAGTAAAATTATGTTTAATGAATTTTGCACGCAAAGCGTAGTCACACGAGATAATGATATTGTAGAGATAGTTGATAGTTATTTATACCTAGGACAATTGTTGAATATGATGGAGTACTTTTGGAAGAATGAACATAGTTTTTAAATCCAACATTCCGCTATGCTTAAAAAATAAGGTATACACCGTACTGCCAGTTATGACGTATGGATGTGAAATTTGGATCCAGTGCACACAGCATGGAAAGATATATGCTTCGTATAACGAGAAGAGATCGTAAGAGGAATACATGGGTAAGAAGTATGACCAATGTGGTAGATATAGCAGAACGTGTGAAAAAGTTGAAGTAGACACATGGCAAGAGGAATAGATGGACGCGTACTGGAATTGTATCCGAGAGGAAGTGAAAGAAAGCAAGGTAGACCGAGTTGAATATGGGCTGATGAATTGAGAAGAATGTGTGGAGTCAAGTGGATGCAGATTGCTCAAGACAGACAGGAATGGAAGAGGATTAGAGAGGCCTTCATCCGGCAGTGGATGGTGATCGGTTGAAAATTATGATCTGATATTATTCATTCGGAATCATATACATAGATACATTAAAATTTGAAAGTACTTTTAAAGCATACATACATACATATATTCAATTAAAAAAAAACTATTAATTCTGAACATTTTAATATAAATACCATATTCTATTGTATTTTTCTAATACTGCATTGTATTCTATCTACATATATATAAATTATATCTCTTTATAGTTTTCATAAAACGAAAACCTCATTTTAAATAGCTATTTTCTTCACCGTCAATTCTGACGTATTGAGTATTTAATCGAATTGATTATAGTTACTTTCATTGAATAGTAAAATAAAACTATTCCAATACCCCATAAGACCCGAAAGATTATTTTATTAAAATTTTGCTCCGATTAGTTAAATGGAGCAGACAGACAGACAAGACAAGAATTCATTTTTATTGATTTAGTTTCAATCCAACCATTTTCTCCATTAGTTAGACAGTTTGAAAATATTTTTATGCATTTGATTGAGATGCGGAATGGTGTCAAAAAAGCTTAGTACGAAAATTGTAAAATTTAATAACTATCATTTTTTTTGGAGGAATTAAATAATGAGGTATTTAAAAGTAGTCACAATAGTAGCTAGTGCTGTTGAATAATGTTATAAATTATTCAAAGTCAAATATTTGTGCATTACGCAGGTTTGAAAAAAAAAATCTATACCGTTAAACGACTAATGATGTTTATTAATGGAAAACGCAATGTTATAATCAAAACACACGCGTTCTATCAACACGGAATTTATTCGGCAAGCTCTCCTTACGTCGACAAGGACTCGTTATCATCATCTGATGATGAAGCAGCATCTCACAGTTCAATGACAGTATTGGGCAATAATTGTCGTGAGACTCAGAGGTCACGAGGAAGTGAATATTCGATATTATATATTTTTTTATAAATATTAAAAAAAATATTTTATACTGCCTACACTTGAGGCGAAAAAAATGAACAGGACCTTTTGCGATATTTTCCAACTGATAATTATAAATGGTTAACGGGTTAACCTTTACGAATAGGTAAACAATAGAAGATAAAAATAGCCCGTGTGGTAATTCTTATTGATGGTATAAATTGTCTAACAATATACTACTTTTATGGACCGATCGTAGATTGTGAGAACCGTTTGAACTTCGAATAATAAGATTGAATATACGATTCGTTGAATATTGTAGTAAACACACCTCAATTTACTATATTCGTTAGTTTTTTTTGTTTAAGTACGTTATTTATTTACAGTTTAATTTAAACTTTTGGGCGTTTGCTATAAATTTCCCTTTATGCGTGTAATCAATAAGTCTAAATTAGGAAAATATCGGAATAAATTAAGGATAAATATTGAATAACTTACAAATGTTTCGCGCTAATGAATGTAGTAGTCCTTCCTTTTTGTAATTTATTAAAATTTACCGTGTATACTTTATTCAGTGAGAAAGAAAATAAGGCTCGAAGTACACGACTTCAATAAATCATTAGTGCGAGATAAAGGGTTCAATGTTAACGACTTGAAAATACGTATAAATACATCGTTTTGTTTTCGTATGCAAATTTAATAGAAAACGTTAGTGATGTTGAAATTCGATGCAGAAGATTTACGCGTCGGAATTCAATCTAAAATAAATAATATATAGCTTCTGTAATAAATTCAAATTTACTAGAAATACTTTAAGCTAAATTTGAAAGTAAAATTTTGATTCTAATAATAAATGATACGTTCAAATTAGTCGAATGCATATATATGTACATAAATCAAAAAGCACGTTTATAATTAAAATGTAATAATACAATAAAAGTAATACATACACACACCTAATAAAAATATAAACATTTGATTAACAACAGTGGTATTGTTAAGCATTGAACGAATCTTAGCGTTTGTATTAATTATCGTACGAAACAAGGACACACTGTATATATATATAATATGTCTAATAAATTAACAACACTAATATTGTGGTATACAATCACGTTTTATTGCAACATTCGCTAACGTGTCATTATTATTAATATTATTTGTACATTTTCGTTATCTTAACGAAGTGTCGAGAGATGTGTGCGATTAATCATTTTTTATTTCGATCATATCATAAATCAAATCAGCGCACGAAATGAAATCGATTATCAGCCGTTGTATAATTAATGCATATTTATAATTATTCTATTAAATTTGATAGAATTAGCATAGGGAAATTAAATTCAAAGCTGTGCCCATAATTTGTTGCGAGAAATTTTAAACGATGATTAATATTTCAGTGTATGCTATTTCCGTAAAAACATGTCAATTATTGTCAATCTTATTGTTTTCGAGGCATTTGATTGTATACGAAAATTTGAATAACGAGTATAAACTATAGAGGCAAATATTCATTGCATAGATTTTACATTGATATATATTTTTAAATTAGATAAGAATTTATTACCAAAATATTTTGATAAATATTTAATAAGAGGGTATAATATACATATATAGCCATAACACAAAGGGTAACAATAAGTTAATAGTTAAGAATTTAAAATTAAGTAGATCCAGGAGAAGTATCTCGTACTGGGGTGTTGTTGAATATAATGGCTTGCCAGAAGTTCTCAGAAATATAAATAAAATTGATAGATTCCTGGCAGCCTTAAAACAGCACCTCTGTACAACTGCTAGTAGATAATAAGTTAATATTGTAATTTTAGCTTCAAGTAATGTTTTTTTTGTAATTAGCTTTTTAGGCTATCTTAAATAAATAAATAAATAGATTTTTAACAGAAACTTTCAATATTAATGCGTTGCAATAAGAGTTATGTATATGATAAAATTTTTAAAAAGCACCAAATATAAAGCATATGTTTTTTTATAGTGTTTAAAATAAAATATTAGAAGATTTATAATACCTATGTATATATTCGTAATTAAGTTAGTTTCATGCACTCAATTGTGTTTCGAGTCATTTAAATTTCATTTTGCACATCGCATAATTTCAGATTACATTAAAAAAGGGTATAAATAATCGCATGGTGTGTTAAAAAGAGGTAATCTTCGTATAAATTATGCGTAAAAGTACCGTTCATCAATGCGAAAGATGAATGTCCACTTTTCATGTTAATTTTGTATTGAATGATTTTTTTTCGCTTTACGATATCGACGGGTCATCGGTCATTGAGACGTTTAAAAAAATTGCCTACCGTCTTTGTAACCTTCATATTTTTAAGTTAATGCATCGAAGACGTTAAATAACACCTTTTAGATAAATAAAAATCATTTTTTAAACGTAGTTTGAACGAAAATAAAAACAATGCATCGATATTTTAAACTGTCGTGATTTAAATTTTTTTTAATATAGCCCGATAATTTTCGAGGTCGTTATTTAAATTTTAGATTAAGATTTTGATGCATAAGATTTTGCGCTTTATTTACGATTATTATACCGCCTAATGCGACGAATAATTTGTAAAAGAATGCATATTTTAATATAATATTAAAATATATGTACATAAAAGCGCGTTTAAGAATTAGCCTAAAAATGACTGATTGTCACACTTTAAAAAAATGAAGCAGAACGAAACATAAGAAAAATCAAGAGAACCTAGATTTTGTGTAAACAAAGAAAGCGTTTTTTGTATATTAGCATTACTTAACGTATAAGCGTTTGATTTTTTTTTATATTTTTTTTTTTTTTTAACAGTCTACATAGCGACTGCTAGATTTTCGTTGCATATACGTATAATGTGCAATGAAATTTTCGATTGAAAATTTGCATTATATTTTGCAAGTGCGTTCGTTTTATCGAATTGTTTGTATTGAGTGTTAGTTGGGCAAACTCGTTTGTTTCTACATATTATCGCAATTTGGATGCGTTCGATTTGAAAGAAAATTAAATTCGTTAATTTAATTCTATTGGTTAGGATATGTCAAGGATCTGTAATGTTGCACTGGCATATTAGGAAAAAAATATTAAAAAATTCTATTGTCTGAAAATATTAAATGTGAGGCCGCAACCTTCGTATGTGTCGTACGGAATTGTCAAAATAATATTTATTGCACTTAAAATGGTTGTGAATAATAATTTTCACGGATGAAATTAAACTCCATATAAAGCATTTAAGCATTTAAGCAAACAGATTTTTTAAATTATAATAAAGAAAACATACAGATACAAGATATTCCAAAGTAATTTTTACTTAAAATGTTTAAAATCAAAATGAGTACCGAATAATTTCATACACAATTGACAACATTGTTAGGATATTTTTAACGTGAAAGTTAAATAAAATTTGTCTTAGTAACTGTACTATTACAGGTATTATAATATAATTAATAACACTTTTTTTAGTGATATGATTTTATAATATTTAAAAACGGTACAGCGAGTTAGCGTTGGATGATTTAGAATTAATAAATATGCGTACGTGATTTTCGGCATTCCGTTTAAAATACACGTTTAAAAATTTAACGCATGCGAACGATTATGCAAATATTACTATTATATTAAATGTCTGTGAATTTTTAATGAAAGATAACGTGAGATGACTCTACAATTAATATAAATAGACTCAAATCATACTACCTTGAAATTTTTCACGTGCTCTAACGACGACAAATTAATCACAATCGAGTAAGTACAGTAGTTTTAAATTATCACAAGTAGTATTTAATTATGGCACAGATCACTGGACAACTCGTCTCGTCGAGATGCGTGGCGTATCTTACGCGGAATCACAATTCGCACCCATCGTAACGTTTGAACGATGGAAAAACAGGTGTTTGGCAAAGTGGCGCGTCCGAGCGATCGTTCAATTGTGGATTGTGCAAATAGTTGATCCTAACTTATATTGGCGCAGAGACATCGATATGAACGTGGTAAAAAAAAAAAAATCAACAGAACTCGAATTCGACCGGTGTTGGGGCGCACGCTGGGCCTGTGGTCTTGCCGCTACTGAAAAAAAAAAAAAACAAAACACGTACAACAATTTCCTTTTGACCGTTACGCGAGTTCCTTGCACTTTTTATTATTATTAATTTTTCACGCTTGTCTCGAATATTTATACTTAATTAACACGTCGCACGACGTTTTTATGAATCTGTGTTATATACAATTTATATATATTTTATATGTATGTATGTATGTATGTATATTACAATCCTTTTAATTTTATAAAAAATTAAGTAAAAAGTCATTGTTAGTATAGTTGAGTGTATTTTTGTATCTATTACTTTAAAATCGTTTAAAAATACATTTTCAATCATAATGTATGGAATTCTATACGAATATGTGAAATTGCTTTGTCCATGGGTAACACTTTTTGTAATTCATGAAATCTATAAATTTGATACCAAAATCCCGGGATGCTGGAATTCTGCTTAGTTTCTTGTTCAATTTTTCGATGCTGAAATTCTGAGATTGATTTAGGTAAAATCCCGGAATTTTGGGATTTAGTTGCAGTTGATGTTGCATACATTCTGTTACGCCTCATAACGAATGAAAAGGTAACATTCAATGGTAATTAATTGTAAATAAAATTTGATCATAAAGTGATGATATTTCTTAATCCCAGGATCTTGGAATACCGATCAATTTTTTGATGCTGAAATTTTGAGATTGATTTAGTGAAAATCCCGGAATTTTGGGATTTAGTTGCTGTTGGAGTTGCATACATTCAATATACAGATACGTTTGTTACGCCTCATAACTAATGAAAAGGTAATTAATTATAAATAAAAATTACCATTTGATCAAGTGATGATATTTCTTAATCCCAGAATCTGGGAATATTGGAATATCGGAATTTAAAGAAGTGTTTTCCTATAATTCTGAAATTCTGATTTTGTCCAGGTTTGCAATATTAGTATAGGTTGAATCTAATTCTCACAAACAAACTGTTAAAAGTAAAATATAATACATATATAGTTATTTTTTTTAACATTAGGGTTAGATTTAATAATATTCAATGAAGTCACTCATTTGCAAGAGATAATCATTTTTGTCATACACGATTAGAATACATTAATAAGGTGTGAATGTATTTTTGTATACGGTTCTTGTTGTGCATTTAAATCTATGCTTGAATCATTTCAGTGACGCAGAGTTTAAAAAATAATCAAATACATATGTAAGAATTAGAAAAATGTATTCCCGAAAATATGTATAAATTCAAATAGCGCGAATGACTCATTTCGGATCAAAGAAATTGACATAAAATTTCAATGAAGTGACATTGAATGTGATATTTCCTATTTTGTTAGATCTCCATCATAACATCTGAATGTGGAATCGCTCGTTCGTATAATCGAACACGATAATTCGATTGTGCTCATGATTTGTATGATAATTTGTAACATAAAATGTAAGAAAAAAATAGTGGAATACGAAATGGGAGATTTACCATGTTCGTAAGCTTTAACATAACTTGTAAAATCACTGCACCCATTAAAGCTAAAAGGTCGAGCTATTGTTGAAATGTAAAAAAAAATAAACAGTTCCGCATTATTACTGTTGATAAGATGAAAATAAAATTTTGAGCTTAATTTTACGCATTTGAGCATAAAAAATTTTAAAGGAATAGGGAAGTTCAAATCTTTCGTGATGCAAAAAAAAAAATATAGCATATTATTTTGGATGTTGAAAATAATTATCTTATTGATAAATAATTATAAAAATGACCTTCTCGTTTATAATTTACACGCCATAATTTTTGGAACGTTTATGGAGCGTCTATATAATTATAAGATTCAAGGTATCAAAAAGAATTATACACTTTTTAATTAATACACAATAAAATACAGGCTATTGTCTGACGTACGAGGAAGATATATGCAGCAAAAAAAAAAAAAATACATTTTAAATATTGCCGTTTTCGTATTAATTTATTATCTCGTTAATTATTATAGACCATACTGTTAAAAGGTTACGATTTATTGTTTGATTTATATTAAATAATAAATACGTATGAACAAATAAACACTATTAAAATATTATTTTAGTTTGAGCTTAGTCCACTTCTCTGCGTATAAAAGTATCTGTATATAAACTTGTTTGTATTTCAAATATATTTTCGTGTGTCGTAGGGCTTATAATTCAATGACATTTTTTACTTATCGTAAATCACGTGACTTGAATTAACAGCAGAGAACTTATTGCAAAAATGAACGAAAAAAAGATTGGTAAAATATTGAAATATAAATCATTTCAAGTAATGTAATACTTTTTTGAATTTTTCCTCGCGAAGTTGAACTCTATTTTAATTTTAAAATATTTTAATTAAATCAACAATAGTTTTAGAACTGTGTTTATAAGTTTTTTTTTCATTTTTTTTTTTTTAATATAAGATTTAAACACGTGGGTCCAACATCTTATCAATAAAGTGCCTTTAATGGTTTCTGGTCGGAATGACTCTGGTACTGGTTTTGGAAATACCAATGACCCGAAACGAACGCGAATTTTCTACTAAAAACGACAAATACAGTAACATCTTAGATCGCGTCTAAAAAGTCATCATTGAGATCAATTCAATTTTGAAAATATGCTAAATTTTTGATAGCCGTTTCAAAGTGAAATTCGAACTTAGGGTTATTCCACGCGAACGCGGCGAGTCTTCGTAAAAAAGACATTTTAGTTTTTCATTAAGATTTGCTGTATTAATGAATTGTTTTATTAGAATATTGATACAGTATGCTAATTTCATATGGTGACAAATTTTTTTTTTTAGATTAGAAACAGTACTATCACTCTTTTTGTTAAAGTTGTTTTTGAGTGAATTTGTGTGTAACGAAAATATTCAACATTTCCTTTGAATATAAGGAAGCATTTTTAACTTTTGATTTATTTTAATTATTCCAAGAAGATTTTGAATGTAACTGTCATTATTACAACTAGTGTAAGCCCGTTGAATATCAACGTATCAATAATTTTTATAGTTGTTGCATAGATGGCGCGTTATAATACAACCCATAACAATTTAGCAAAGTCGCGAGCCTATTAAGATAGTATATAGTCAAATTGAAGCAGGCTCGTTATTATCTAGTTTGGATCACAGCGTAAGCGCTCAATGTTCCGAACCAGTGAGTTATCAGCAGACAGACACACACACAGACAGACAGACGGAATAGGGTTATTATCTATAGCTATGTTCTAACTTTTATAATTTATATAATATCTCTGATTGAAATTGGTACTGAAATATTGGTACTTACCCATCAAAACAACCTTTCAGTCTTTTTAAAATTTATATGGAACGTTTAAAAGTGTATATGGTTATAATAAAAGTTATCCACTATTCAGTATATGTAATAAAATCTCGGTTAAGTGGACTTACCCTTATCCAAACTACGCAAACATCAAACGAGAAACAAGTGGCTTCAATAAATATTTAAATTAGCAACGGTTAAAGCAATATAATGATAATGAATTACACACGTACAGCTCGTATTTGCTGATCAATGGGAACGTACATACATATGTATGTTTGTGTATGTCTAATATAAGAAGCTATTATGAATATGAAAATGATTATGAATATAATAATAGTAATAAATAATAAACTGAAAAAAAAAAAAACTTTTTTTGTGCATTTGAACCGATAATAAATTCGTTAATGCGGAAACAATTTGTCGAACACTAAAATTTTTTTAGGTATATTACGCGGATGGATTGTGACCTAGAGTGACAAATATATTTGCTTTATAGTTCGAGTGTTTTACTCGGAAAAAAAAAAAAGATCCGGGTTTAGCTCATTTTTAGCGCGTGCCAAAGTAAATGTTGCCGGAGAAAGATTTTCAAATCAACAATCAATTACCAGCTGGCGTGCAAACATGCAAAATTTTACTTAGACTGTTATTATAAAACAATCAAGGAAGTTTGTTGTTAAAATGTTCAATGCAGCAAAATTAGCGGCTGTATGTAATTTGACAACATTTAAATAATTTTTATAATTTTTAATAATTTAATACAATTAAATTTTAGAAACTTTTTGAATAATTCATTAAAAATATTTTATACCAAATTTTTATTTATTATACTATCTTTTAAAAATAAAATTAATATACATATAGGTAGATAATATTAAATAAAATGTTTAAATTTAAGTTTACCGTTATAATTTCTGACAAGGTGGGTGGTTATATTAAAAAAACGAGAGATTTTTAACGAACGTAATAAAAATCGTGAAATATTTCCGATAATTTCACTGTAAAATTTATTAAGGTAAAAAAACGTAAAAATGTTATCAGATTTTTTTATTCATTTTATAACTTGATTTTTTAAAATGAAATTTCATTACATTTTATTTTAATTAAATAATCATTTGTTATTTTATATTATGGAAACTATTCTAAAGCTTTGCTTTGCTTAAAGCTTTAGAGTTTCGTCTACAGATGATGAGAGTTATTGATTGGTTTGAGAGTTGGATATTTATTGTATAAGATTTTCGATTTAAATAAAACTGTAGATACTATGTATAATGAATTTTAAACAAAATTCATGTTATTTACAAACTAGTCTCGCTCACTGAAAATCCAACGGGTGTTTATTATTGACATATGAGTGGACTAACAATAACGGAAGCAATGGTTTACACCAGTGGTCGGGAACCGGCGGCTCCGGAGCCTCATTCGGCTCTTTGTATGAAAACCTGCGGCTCTCGCTGTTATCCAACATTTTGTGCGAAACACACAATTTCCACAAAATCAAAACTAATCCTATTTCTAAATACAACTTCTTGCTATAAAAAGTATTGTCGTTTTTTCAAAAATACTTTTTAGTAATAAACTGTCGAACATTAAGAAATATCACGAAGATAGCTTATTTCTTACTGCTATCCTATCTATTTAATTTAATTTTGAATGTACAATATTCCGAAGATAGTAATATGTTGCGGCTCCCAAACTTACCAATTTCGTAAAGTTTTCCCTAATTTGGCTCTTAGCTCGAAAAAGGTTCCAGACCACTGGTTTACACTTTACAGAAAAAAAATTATATTAAAAAATATATAAATATATATAAAAAAAATATATAAGTGTACCAAGAGTTCCTGATAGACAGACAGACTTAATGTTTTTATTTATAATATGGCTTATGGTATTATCTAATATTAAAAAAAATATCTTTGATTACTAAACGATAATTTTCACAAAAAAAAAGCATTTTTTTTTTCTAAAAAATAAAATTTATTCATTACAATTTACACATGCATGGTGTCATTACTATTACATAATAGAGTAATATTTACTCGATACGAGTAATGCGACAAAAAATATATGTATATTAATGGTAATTATGTACTGTCAATATAAAAATTAAAATTTTTAAGTAATTAAATGATTATATTTGAGGAAGATGAGCTCCGGAAGGCTGGAAACCATTTTCATCGGCAATATAATTGAGAGTATACAGTTGTCCATCGGCAGCTACCCAAGAATAGCTACCTCGAACTACTAGTGCTTCGTCCTCAGTGCCTACATTTTTCAACTCGGCTTGTTCCTGTCTCAAAGTACCATCGCTAGTTTCGAATCTGAAAAAATAAGCTAATTTTAATAAGGGGAATTCAACATTTGAAGAAAATTTCGAAAAGGAGATAACTTATTATATAATCATTAACACTTCTTAAAAGCTCTATATTAGCAAATCAATACAGAAACTTCTTGAGATAATTAATTGTAATAAATCAAAAGTCAAAATGTTTCCTTGTGTTCAAAGTAAAAGCTGAATATTTTCGTTACATCACTATATGAAAATAGTACACTTTTGCAATATTTTAATAAAATAATACTGAATGAATTTTGCACGCAAAACGTAGTCACTGCCGATAAGCATATTGTAGAGATAGTTGATAGTTATTTATACCTAGGACAATTGGTGAATATGACTGGTTGTAAATAAGAAGAAATAAAACTAGGATGGAGTACTTTTGGAAGAATGAACATTGTTTTTAAATCTAAAATTTCGCTATGATTAAAAAATAAGGCATACGACCAATGCGTACTGCCAGTTTAGACGTATAGATGTGAAACGTGGATGCTAAATGCTAAGATCCAGTACACACAGAGAAGCATGGAAAGATGCTTGGTATAACAAGAAGAGATCGTAAGAGGAATGCATGGGTAAGAAGTATGACCAAAGTGGCAGATATGTATAGCAGAACGTGTGAAAAAGTTGAAGTGGATACATAGCGAGAAGAATGGATGGCTGAGAATTACTGGAATGGTATCCGAGAGGATGTGAAAGAAAGCAAGGTAGACTGAGCGGAAGATGGACTGATGAATTGAGAAGAATGTATGATTTGATTGCATTGCTTACTTAATTGTAGAGATAGTTGATAGTGATTTATGATCGGATGTAAGGAAGAAGAAATAAAATGTGGAATAAAACTAGGATGGAGTGCTTTTGGAAGAATGAACATAGTTAAATCCAACATTCCGCTAAGTTTAAAAAAAAAGGTATATGTATGTATAACCAATGCGTACTGCAAGTTATGACGTATGGATGCTAAATTCAAGAATGTTACGGAAGATCCAGTGCACACAGATGTATGCTCGGTATAACAAGAAGAGATCGTAAGAAGAATACATGTGTAAGAAGTATGACCAAAGTGGCAGATATTACAGAATGTGTGAGAAAAATACTGGAATGGTATCTAAGAGGATGTGAAAGAAAGCAAGGTCAACCAAGTGGAAGATGGGTTGATGAATTGAATGTGTGGTGTCAAGTGGATGCAGATTGCTCAAGACAGACAGGAATGGAAGAGGATTGGAGAAGCCTTCATCAAGCAGTGGATGGTGAACGGCTGAAAATGATGATGATGATGAATAGTGTATGATAATTTATTAAAACAGCAATCTCAACGAAAAGCAAAAATGCCCATCTTCGCGTGGAAATACCAATAGTAGATACTAATGTATGTATGTACCTAATTCGAAACGTGATTTGATACAATTGACACATATGTGAATGAATTAAATGAATGAATGTTGCAAACGCAATGACGATTCATCCATCAAACGCGTTTGGTCAATATGTGAAAATATTACGAAAAAATTTAACAAAATCTAGCGAAGGTCTTCTTCTCCTCACCCACAATTGCGTATCCCAAAAGAGGAGTTTTCCTCACATGTGAAATTAGCACCGTTACGTAATACGAATGTGTGCAAACAAAACAATTGCGAAATGTCACATGCATATGTATGTATGTACAATGTACATATATACAATCCTTGAAATATCGTATTCCCAGTGAAATAGCGACGTATCTTGCAAAATGATCAGTTTTTAGCTATAGTTTCAATGCCAAACTGAGCACATGGTCCATCTTCAACGAATGGCATTTACCGATTTCACAAAAATTCTAAAACAGGTTATCAAATTAGGATGAGTCTCTATTGCGTTCGGGGCTTTTATAGTATGGTTGGTCAAAAAATTCAATGATAAACGTTCAAAAGTTTCCGACAGATACTGACCATATATTATATTTAATGAATTTATTATGTTTAATGAATTTTGCACGCAAAACGTATATATACCTAGGACAGTTGGTGAATATGACTGATTGTAAATAAGAAGAATGAACACTGTTTTTTTAAATCCAACATTCCGCTATGCTTAAAAAAAAGGCATACGACCAATGCGTACTGCCAGTTATGACGTATGTGATGTGAAACGTGGATGCTAAATTCAATAATGTTACGTAAGATCCAGTGACGTATGCTCGGTATAACAAGAAGAGATCGTAATACATGGGCAAGAAGTATGACCAAAGTGGCAGATATAGCGGAACGTGTGAAAAATGGATGGCAGATGGACGCGAGAAATACTGGAATGGTATCCGAGAGGATGTGAAAGAAAGCAAGGTAAACCAAGTGGAAGATGGGCTGATGAGTTGAGAAGAATGTGTGGAGTCAAGTGAATGCAGATTTCTCAAGACAGACATGAATGGAAGAGGATTGGAAAGGCCTTCATCCAGCAGTGGATGGTGAACGGCTCAAATGATGATGATGATGACTGATATAATATTGTATGATATAATAAATTCTAGCCATACTGATAATTTAGATAAAATAGTCTAGTGTAATATTTTGATATCACTTGAAAGTTTATTTCTTTCACTGTAAAACGTGGAAAAAACTTCACATTTATGTATATAATTATACTATGAACCGCAAGAACTTCTTGTTTCGGGTATTTCACTTGCTTTTAAATGATTTTTTTATCACTAACCAATCAATGTTATTTCATTACTACAATATTTCGAATACCGTATGCTAATTTTTTCCTCAAATTTTAATGAAAGAGGTGAGCTTAAAAATGACTGACGAAAGTGACATGCGTTTTTATTGCACTGGAGATGTGATTAAATATGTTTTAATTGCTGTATACTGACGCAAAGTTGTATCCGTCGACTCCTATGTTGTCATTTTCGTATTTTACAATCGTTGCCAATTTCGGATCTTGTTGGGGTGCTGCAAAAGTTGCGGCTATGAAGACCACGAAGAAAATTGCCTGAAAATATGATCAGTGTAAAAATAGAAGACAAAAAAAAAAATAGTGTGACATGCTAAAAAGAAGACGCAAGTACTGCCATTCTAACGTAACTGACAAAAATTACGAAAATGAGTTAGATGTGTTTTAGGGGTTATGGGAGTGTATTCTTGCGATTTTTCATATCAAAATTAATGTATCTTCATCTAAAAGTGACTTTTTTAAGATATTAAATCTAGCGTACATATTTGCACGCGCAGAGAAATAGTATCACCAATACTTCGGTCCAATATTTACTTCGGTCACTACCTTATCACGAAAGATTGAAAAGACTGAATCTCTCCACCATTAGAGACGAGGAGATTAAGAGGTGATTTAATTGAAGTATTCAAAATAATAAATAATCATTATTCATGTGAAATGACCAACCTCATTATGTTAAATCAAAACCCTCATCTAAGAGGTCATACTCTTAGACTCCGAAAAGAAAAATCAAATAAGATTGTTAGAGATTCATTCTTTTCAAATGGAGTGGTTGAAGTTTGGAATAGTCATATGTATACATTAATAATGAATAATGAACGTAATTACTAAAGTATTCATTTTATTTTTAATTTTTCCTTAGAATTATCAAAACACAATAGAAAATAACCTCGTGCACTAAAAAAAAGTTTAAATAAATCAGTAATATATGAAGAAAAACACAAATTTAGAATAAAACTTTCAAGTCCATTTATCTCGATGTTGTTGTTTTATCAGTTACGTTAAGTGGGCTTAGGACGGCAGAGTACATGTTAGGTTCAAGGTTAATTGTGTAATATATACTTTTTTTTAAATGTTGTGTTAAGAATGTTTACTTAGTTATGCTTGAAATTGTAATTCAAACTACGTAAGTGGCTGCGGAAAAGCTTACGTAATTGTTTTTGAAATAAAAAAAAAAAAATGGTTTTTTTTGCCATTCAACGGTAGCATTTTAAGACAACAATTGCGGTCGTTAGAACATCTTATTGTCAGACAATTGAACAGTCAATGATTCATGGAATGTGATATATGTATGTACATATGAAAAAATGTTATTACTTCATGTTAAATTAGCCGATAATTCCAATGAAAACATTGAAATAATTTGACCGATTTCTTTTTATATACATATGTACATTTAAATTTTTTAATGAAAGCTTTTGGACATTTTGACTATTTTTACATTCAAATTTTCAAAATATTAAACCTTTTATGTGGCATTCAAATACAGCTCGTTTACTCTTTTATTGAATAAACTATAATATATATAGAATTTGGTGACTTAGATTTAGCATGATTCATAATAATTTATCTGGCCATAGTGACGAATTGGGGCAAACTGTCGTGTCACTATGGTATAATTTAGAAATAAAATAAAAATAAGAATATTGTATGTGTATGTATGGTACAATAAAGGCTTGCAATAAAAATTCTTCATTTCATTAATTAATACATTTCTAACTTTTAATCTAATTTATAATTTAATAACTTTTTTCAAAATGTGAGTATAAATTATTTAAAATATCTATGTACATACAATACAATTTTAAGTGTATTTTTTTGATCGAAATATTTAATTTTAGACGTATTTCAATAATGCGAGTAGGTACTCACTAGTTTCATTTTGGATTAGATGCGTGTAGATGTATGTAGATGTTGTGGTCACGGAAGTCTTGAAACGTGTGCAGTTTGCACTATAATAGCACTTTATATATATATGCACCCCACCTTTCGGTTGCTGTCAACATTCTTCTACTGTTTTTCACCCAGTACCCTTCTTACTTCTCAATAGACATCTTCTTCTATCGGAAAACGCAACAAAGTTGTTAATTCAGACGTTGCGTTGGATCAACCGAAATGAAAGCGCCGAAGCGAACCTTTAATAAAATAACTATGTATGTATTTTAATGATTCTAGATACTAGGCGTTTACTCAATGGTTCAAAAAATACTATATATCCTGAAACTAAATTTTATTTGAGTGATTTAACTTGCACGAAATAGGATGCCCCGTTGACGATCAACGGTTATTTCATCATCATCATAATTTTCAGCCGTTCACTATCCACTGCTGGATGAAGGCATCTCTAATCCTCTTCCATTCCTGTCTGTCTTGAGCAATCTGCATCCACTTGACTCGCACACATTCTTCTCAATTCATCAGCCCATCGTGCAATCGGTCTACCTTGCTTTCTTTCACATCCTCTTGGATACCATTCCAGTATTTTTCGCATCCATCTGAGATGGTCATGCTTCACATCCATATATTCCTTTTACGATCTCTTCTCGTTATACCAAGCATACATCTTTCCATGATTCTCCGTGTGCACTGGATTTTACGTAGCATTCTTGAATTTAGCGTCCAAGTTTCACATTCATACGTCATAACTGTCAGTACGCATTGATGGTATGCCTTATTTTTTAAGCATAACGGAATATTGGATTTAAAAACAATGCTCATGACATGACAACATTAAATAAATATTAATTTTTCATTGTATTTATATTTTTAAATAAAGCATGCAAATATTCTTCAGAATTTTGTATCATTAATTATTTAAAAATCGAACATACCACGGAGCAACAAAAAAAAAACCCAGATTAGTCAATCTTTACTAAGTATGAACCAGTGAATTCGAATCCGATAATGATTTTTTGTTGATATGCTCTCGTTTATGAGATATTAGTGTTATTTGGCGAGTTTTTTATAGCATGGTAATAAAATATGTAAAAAAAAATATTTTTTTGACTTTAAAAATTCGCTGGATAATTAATTATAAGTATTTTAAAGCAATAAAAAATTACAATCAATAGGAAAAATATCTGACTATTTATTTAAATACTAATTTTGAGCACAGCAATACTATATTTTGAGTTATAGACCGCAAAAGCCAAAAAAATGGATATTTTTTACATTTTTTAAATCGCAAATATCTCATAAACGAGAGCATATCAACAAAAATCATTATCGGATTCAAAATGAGTGGGTTAAACTTAGTAAAGATTGAACAATTTCCGCTCTGGGTTTTAAAAAACGTGATTTTTTGTTGATCAGTGAATCTATCAAAATCTGATTTTTTTTTTCAGTGGTCCAAACTTTTTGTCATAGAACCGTACACTTTAACTGTAACATATCTATGTATGTACATATGTACAATACAACGCCTAGTCATTGTATACAATGCATAAACATTTTAGACAAGGTATCGTACATATGAGTCGCCTAGTTCCAAATCCCGATAAGTCCATAAGACTCACTTGTTCGCAAACGCGGTTTTTCTGCTACAGACTTATTTGCTTGATGGCGTTTAAAACTCATTTAAACTTAATTTCGTTGATATTAAACAAAATATTGAGATTAGAAACATAGACCTATCGTTGTTTGTTTCTAAATATGGCTTTTATCAGCTTTTATCATAGTGCAATCGTCAGTTTTTGGAACTAACACTGATTTTCTATATTTTTTACGACGCACTTGGCGGTATTTGGAATAATTCAAGTATAAGGCATCGTTTGAAAACATTCTTAGAACCAGAAAATATTTTATCCTCGTTTTTTATATATTGTGGACTTATCGGGATTTGGAACTAGGCGACTCATATGTATGTATATTGCTTATTATACATTTGTTTATTGTATTTGTTACACCTCGTTGAATATTTAAACGAAAAACACTCTCACATTCGAAAACTGTACTGTTGCCGAATGCGCCTCTAAAAAAGTATCGATTGCGATACATACACATGTATGTATCTACTGCCATGTGTTTATTTTGAGTTCTAGCATATTTATTGTAACACACGCATACATTTTTTTCGATTTGACACCATCGTAAATTCAATACGTGACATTTTCAACGGTAAAAGTTTCATAAAACCTTTCTACAACACGACAAAAACCACATTGAAATCACAAACACACACACGCGAACGAGCGACCTTTGATTTTTTAATCCTTGGATCGATTTCGCATCAATCGAAGCCGACTGGTCAATTCAAATTTATTTTGCCCCACGTACTACTAAATGTACATATATTCATGTACATTCGTATGTACATATGTATGCATGTATGTTTAATTGTGCGATTTCGAAACGTATGTATACTAAAATACACTCGGTAAATGTTAGAATTCGGTATTTAAACGCGTGTCGTGTCGTTCGAATCGATTTTGAAGATGACTTACAAAAATAATCGATTTTGTAATAACCGGAGGATGTACGATTGTAAATTAATGTAACGTATTGCAGTGCAAAGAGGTCATCGGAAAGATGCAGTCGATTCTACTTTTACTTTCATCTGGGTGAGTGTGTCGATGCTATATGAATGTACATATGTACTGATGTTCAAGAAAGTGACCTGTAACATGCTAGTGCTACTCAAACTGTTATCTGTAATTGTGAGAGTTATAACTTGACTCCAAGTAAATGATGATCATATTGTAAAACCCTCAAAAAACTGAAAATTTACCAATATCTAATCTCAACCAATTAAAATTAATGGAACTTAAGCGAACTAATAAATTTAAACTAAACTAATCTAATCTAAACCAAACCATACATAAACTAACTTAACCTATGTAATCTTACCTATCCTTTTACCATCATCATTTTCAGCCGTTCACCATCCACTGCTGGATGAAGGCTTCTCCAATCCTCTTCCGTTCCTTACAATCGGATACCATTCCAGTATGTGTCCACTTCTACTATTTTACACGTTTCGCTATATATGCCACTTTGATCATACTTCTTACCAATGTATTACGATCTCTTCTTGTTATACCGAGCATACATCTTTCCATGCTTCTGTGTGTGCACTGGATCTTGCGTAACATTCTTGAATTTAGCATCCATACGTCATAACTGGCAGTACGCATTAGTCGTATACCTTCTTTTTTACGCATAGCGGAATGTTGGATTTAAAAACTATGTTCATTCTTCCAAAAGCACTCCATCCTAGTTTTATTTCTTCTTCTGTACAACCAGTCATATTTACAATTATCATGAATATTAATTGAAAACTTTTATTATGACACATTTACTTTTTTAATCGGATTTTAATATTTTGAAATTTGTCATTTACGAACCAAGCTTAAATACATAGTATATGGTGACAGATGACTTTTATTAACAAAGTTTCCGTGTAAATGATTGTGTGTATTTAAAAATAGCACATCGTTTTCTTTCCTGAGGAAATGTTATTTGTCATTGAAAAAATTACATTTCCTTGTGTATTTATTACATTAAATTATTATTACTACATTAATTAATTAATTAATTAGTATTATTACATGAAAATATTTGCAAAACCTTGATTATTGAATTTTAATTCAATTATATCGATTTTTTAAATTAAATATTATATATACCGCTAAAAAGAATTGTAAATCTCGATTGCTCTAATTTATATACAGGTTTATTTAATTTTTTATAATTTATAATAGGTATATAATTTATATACAGGTTTATAATTTATAATAGGTTTCAAAGTGTAATAGTTTTACACTGAAAAGCGCAAATCAAGTGTGGAAAATTGTACCGAAAAAGTATCTTTTAGATCTATAGACTTTGAATCTACGTCAATTTTTCATTGTTGCGAAATTAGAGATGGTCTTTAGGTCGTTCGAGTCTCATAGCTTATTCGTTGTTCCACTTAATTTATGATAAGACGTGCAATTACCTGTGTACTTCTGGCTATTGCGCAACATTAACATAAACATAATGCTCGTTGAATAATAATAATAGCCGCATTTTACAAATAGAAACATGATATATTGTGTTTCCTCGTAATGATGGGTACTTGAAAAATAAAATTGCACAAAGTTTCATTATATGCGTATCATTATATTTATTTATGACTAAATTTAAACGAAAGTATATTCAGATGTATTAACAGTGTAATTCTACTGCGGAATGTGTTCTCCTTCCGGTCGGAAACCATTTTCATCTGCGACATAATTAACAACGTATTGTTTTCCATCAGAATCAAACCAACTGTACGATCCTTTGATGATCAAAGACTCGTCCTTAGTTCCGGCATTTTTCATTTCGGCAGCTTCCTGTCGTGCAATTCCATCACTTGTTTCATATCTGAAATTATAATATTTATTAATAATAAATACAACTGAAAATTCCTTTTAATGAGTCGTCATTTGAAATTTAATAACATTTCTATGATAATGTGTAAAAGTTAGGATAATTTTCGTTAGATGTCTCAAGCGAAATGAAATTTAAATATATGTACACAGTAAATAATCAACACAATTAAGCAACAAAAGTATGAAAGTAGGATTAAAAATTAATTTTAATAAGACTAAAATTATTTTTAATGAATTTTGCACACAAAATGTAGTAACTGTAGATATTGTAGTGATAGTTGATAGTTATTTTTATACCTAGGACAATTGGTGAATTAACTACATAGGATGGAGTGCTTTTGGAAAAGAATGAACATAGTTTTTAGATACAAAATTCCGCTATGTTAAAAAAAGAAGGCATACGACCAATGCGTACTGCCAGTTATGACGTATGGATGCTAAATTCAAGAATGTTATGCAAGATCCAGTGCACACACGGAAGCATGAAAATATATATGCTCGGTATAACAAGAAGAGATCGTAAGAGGAATACATTGGTAAGAAGTATGATCAAAGTGGCACATTCAGAGAATTCCGCTATGCTTAAAAAGTAAGGCATACGACCAATGCGTACTGCCAGTTATGACGTATGGATGTGAAACGTGGATGCTAAATTCAATAATTTCACGTAAGATCCAGTGCACACAGAGGAGCATGGAAAGATGTATGATCGGTATACCGTTCTCTTCTCGTTATAACGAGAAGAGATCGTAAGAGGAATACATGGGTAAGAAGTATTACCAAAGTTGCATATATAGCAGAACGTGTGAAAAAGTTGGTATCCGAGTAGTACATATATTGGAATGGTATCCGAGAGGATGTGAAAGAAAGCAAGGTAGACCGAGTGGAAGATGGGCTGATGAATTGAGAAGAATAGAGTTAATGGGAAGCAGATTGCTCAAGGCAGACAGGAATGGAAGTGGATTGGAGAGGCCTTCATCCAACAGTGGATGGTGAACGACTGAAAATGATAATGATGATTAGTAAATAATCAAATTTAATACTCACGCAAAACTATAACTACTTAAACCAATGTCATTTTCGTATTTAATAATGCGAGCATCTTTTGATGAGGTTTGAGGAGCGCAATTTGCTGTTGCAATCAAAAACGCCATCAATACGATCATCTAAAATTATATTGTCAATAAATGTTATATCTTACTGAACAGACATTGATGATAAAGTATTTGGTATCAAACGAAGATTACATTTTAATTGGTTAAAGCTCAACTTACAGTTTTCATGTTGGTTTTTTTGTTGTTGTCGTACTTGATTGTTGTAAGACTTCAGCACAAGTGATATCAGATCCAATTTTTTCATACTATTTATACCATATTTTTTAACGAGAGTATCATCACGTACAAGGTGTAGGTTTTGTGAAATTCAAAAGAAATGGATTTTACTCACTTGCGTTTCGAAACGAGATGTCCTCTTTGCGTAACCGAATACCTTATTAAACGCTTTGTCCTTTCGATTTTTAATAATATGCAAACAAATGTATGAAATGAGACAAGTCTGACTAAAATGCGATGTTTTATTGTTTAAACTATAACATCTACAATATGTGTATGTATATTTATGTATAATGATCTAATCACGGTCCAGAAATTCGTTTTATTATTGGCCGAAAGCCTTTTTTGTCAGCTTTGAATATCATTTGATAGCGAGAGCCATCGTCTGCTACCCAGGATATTGAACCATCAACAGCAAGAGTGTTATCGACATCGTCACTTCCATTTTCAGATCTAGATGTACCATCACTAGAGTCAAATCTGTATAGAAAATTCATATTAAAACTATTTTTTTAACTTTAGAGCAAGATTTTCTTAAAATATACATATGAAAAAAAATGCACAGCACGATTCTCAATACACGAATAAAATCAACTGTTTCATACAAATATAAATAGTGATATCGTGTTTGAGTCATCATAGGTAATAAAAAACTTAAGTTATTATGATGATAGTGACAGGTGCGAGTATACATATATCTTACATTTTACCATCATAAAAACTGTAAGACAAAATAAGCCCTGGAAAATACATATATGTTTGTGTTTAATTATTAATTGTTTAATTATTAAGGTGAAATTAAATCAACGTTGCACTTTATTTAAAATAATTTAATGTTGATGCTGAATAAACAAACAATTCGACACATTTAAAATTAGCTGCACGAAGTTTTAAATCATTTTAAAAATCGAGGCTATCAAGACCATTCATTATGTCACATTCTCTAAATAAAATGACAAACCTGTTCTTCCTTTTAAATATATTTTATATTTACTATTAAAATATCAAACTTCTTTTTTTTTTTTTTTCAATTTCCTACAATAATTGATGATATCACACTTAATTTCAATAAATTATAGCATGCAAGTGTACGAGAATATTTACCCGAAATGATAACTGTTCAAGGGTCCACGTTCGTATTCGTAATTTGTAATCACAGCATCTTTAGAATCTTGACACACACAGATAGCAACGAGTGTCAAAAGCGAAAGTGTCGTTTGAAACTGAAACATAAAAAGGATATAGCATTTAAAATGAGCCATTTTTAATGTCACACTCGCCCACGAACAATATGTAAAATAAATTTAACAACTTTAACGTTTTGACATCGAAAATGCGATGTCAAATGGTAATCTGATTTAGATAAAATATAAAGAAGATTCCGTTTCGCCACTTTGAGGCTTTCAATGTAAATAATGAATGGTAGGGGGTTGATATTTTTGCACTCACTTTTGACATGGCGATTTGATTGTGTGTTTAGTTCTAGAGTTAGAGCAGAACTGTGACCCAGTAGTCGTTTGTTAATAGTTTATATTACGTTACTCGTCGGTCGCCATTGTTGAGGTTTTTTTTTGTTTGTTTCTATTTTAAATCAAATTAAATAAAAAAAAGGAAGACTTGAATACTTTTGAACGAGATCGAATCGACTGCAATCGTAGTCGTGTTTACGAACGGCTTTATACCGCTTGTAATAATAGTAAAATAATTGAGAATCGGTCGTGAGTCTACTTGGGATGACCAATAAGTTGTTGGAACAGTTAAATTAAATTTTGGATATGATAACTAAACAAAAAACGTGCAAATGGTAACTATGTATGTATATTGTGTTGAAATGTTTGCCGTTTTTTTTAAAATTTTTATAGCATTGTAAAATTAAACTTTACTCATTAATTATGTTCGTGAAGTTTTCTCTAATCCTTTTTAAAGCCACAAGTTCCAACTTATTATTGAAATGGTACCCATCATAACTGCAAAATATCTTCTAAAAATATTAAGGTTTAGTACTGCCCCAAGCTGCTTGAATATTGGGAAAAAAATATAAAATCTACCAATGGTTAGTAGCTGGAGTGAAATTTTTTATTTTGAAAATTAAAATGCTTGGACTTGGGAAAGTTGCTCCATGGGTATACAAACAAAACGAGCGATGTAATTATTTTTTTCGATATTTTAACTCTTTATACTGCCCCAATGGAGACAAAAACTTGGATGAAGTGTTTTTAGCTAAAAGTGGAAGGTTCATATACTGCCGTCCTAAGCCCACTTAACGTAACTGACAAAAATAAAATTACGAAAATGAGTTAGATGTGTGTTGAGGGGTTATGGGGGTGTATTCTTGCGATTTATTAATGGATCTTCATCCAAAAGTGACTTTTTTAAGCTATTAAATCTAACGTATCTGCATGCGCAGAGAAATAGTATCACCAATACTTGGCGAAAATAAGGTATCCAACATTTACATAGCAAATTCAACGTATCTGCGTGCAGATACGTTTTTTTGTCTAAGGATAATGCAGTTAGCTAAAATAACGCAACTATTAAAATACATACGATTTCCTAAGCAAATTTAACGTAAGTGTAAAAAAGTGACGTAACTACTAAAGTATTCATTTTTTTTTTTTAATTTTCCTTAGAATTATCAAAACACAATAGAAAATAACCTCATGCAAAAAAAAAAAGTTTAAATAAATCAGTAATATACGAAGAAAAACACAAATTTAGAATAAAACGTTCAAGTCCATTTATCTCGATATTGTTGTTTTGTCAGTTACGTTAAGTGGGCTTAGGGCGGCAGTATAGCGGTATTAAAACGCAGATAAAATACATTTCTTGTCGTTTATTTGATTTAAGACAATTTCAAACGAGTAATAAATATGTTTCACCTACTAATTAAGAACAAAAAACAATATAAATATCATACTATTACTTGTTTGCATTGTTTTAAATCAAATAAACGACAAGAAATGTATATATCTGCGTTTTAATTTTCGCTCCAACACCATGATATGTGTGGACCGAAGATATACATAATTTAGCTATTTATATACAATGATATATAATGGAGAAGTGATTAATTAATAATTTAATCGTATTTCAATGGATATATAATATGAAAGAATTATCTACCACACACTACAATAATAAAGATCCGTTAGCTGTGAACGACTAATTCTCTAATTATGTAAATGTGTCATTTTAAGGCATTTAAAATTAAATAAAAAAGAGCTACGTGAGCTTTATGGCCACAATAGTGCGCCAACGATTAGCTGGAAGCTTTTAAAATCACTTCGGACACTAATAGGCGTCTTTGGTTGTGAAACTGTAGTTTAAATTGGACACTTTGACGTTTGATTGTCCTACGTCAAAGTAATTACCAATAAAATTAAGATGAAAATTTTGATTAATTGACTTTTTGACTGTTTGAAACTATGAAGAAATTAATAGTTTGATCTGACAGATATTATAGGGTATTAGTTAATTGTACGATTGAAAATGAATTTAATGTTCAAAATAATTTATTGGCATGGTATTGCTAATCTTAATTGATCTAAATTAAATTGAAAAATTCAAACAAAATATAAAAGGACGAAGAAGG
The DNA here is from genome assembly GCA_022651745.1 of Parapsyche elsis. Lineage (NCBI taxonomy): Eukaryota > Metazoa > Arthropoda > Insecta > Trichoptera > Hydropsychidae > Parapsyche > Parapsyche elsis. The sequence goes on from JAGVSN010000064.1 coordinate 1,065,040, forward strand.
TCACATTGCAATAGCATCAATGTGTTCTTTTTTCGACAGATTTTATATTATAATATTGAAATTAAGAAGTTGGAGAGTCGCAGTTTTGCAAGTGCGCAATGAATTATGCGGGCTAAGATTTATTAGCGATGATCATACCAGTTGTTGATTTTTATTTATTAATTTACATTTTTTTTACCACTTATTGTATGAAACATCGACGTGATTACCTATAAGTGAAGGCATTATAAAAAGTAAGTCTCGAAACGTAAAACACGCATATTTTGTAAATAAAAAAGTGTTGCCTTTTTAAATATCATGTTAAGAAACTGAAGAAGCATTAAGTATGTAAATGAAGAAATACAAAATAATGACAACACTTTTACACGGTTAAATTTAAAGATTGGCAATATTTAATGCGTGTGTAAAAATACTTGAGGAATCCGATAGCTTAATTTTCGAAATATAAATTGAGAAATTAGCCGTAAAAGTTTCTTCTTCTGATGAAAAATTTGGAATAATATTGGAACTTTAATATAGCAATTATTTGATACATATATTTATATTTGTAAATGTTAAGTAGCACAAGTGCTACTATCTATTAAGTGTAGGAATATAAAATGTTAAATTTAATGGGCAATCTGAGCGCGACTCATCTCACTTAAATGCCAAGCTATTTCAATTTGCTATTTGTAAAGGTTAAATAGTCATCTATCAAACAGTTTGAGCACGTTTATGTTATGCGTTGCATTTTAATTTATAAATTAATGCAAAACAAAATTAAAACGGTAGATATGTATCCTTTAACGACATCTCTTGCAACGTAGTTAAAGCTCAACGCAATAATTTAATTTGCATACATTTTAAATTTAATATTGTAGATATGTACATATCGATGGGTTAGTGCACAGATATTGTATGTCCAGTTTTTTTTACCAAAACGTCAATTTGCATCAAACCTTCATGTTTAAAAAGTATCGTATGTCCAAATAGTATATTTGACAAGATATTGGACAAGATATTTGACAAGATATTTGACAAGATATTTGACAAGATATTTGACAAGATATTTGACAAGATATTTGACAAGATATTTGACAAGATATTTGACAAGATATTTGACAAGATATTTGACAAGATATTGATCAAGATATTATAGATAAATGGACATATTATATTCAAATATATAATATGTCCATTTCGTCCATATTTTTCATGCAAAAAAGATGTACGTCACTTACAATATTTTAACACAGAGCAGGACATATGTATGTACAATATCTGTACACTAACCCATCGATATAATGTATTGTAGAGTATATTCTAATAACTGGCTATTTAGCAGATAACAATTTTATATTGATCAAAAATTACGTGTCAATTAATTAAAAGTAATAAAAATTATAATAATATTACAAATTTATTTACAAAAAAAATATACAAATAAAAATGAGTTGTTTTATATTACTTAAAAATTAAATTATAAAGGTTTTGGAATATGATCTCCCGTAGGTTGGAATCCATTTTCATCAGCTATATAATCTACTTTGTACAAAACTCCATCAGGTCCGTAGTATTGGAATGTTCCCGTTACGGATAATGCTTCGTTTTCACTACCAGCATTCTTCAGCTGACCCTGTTCTGAACGAGACGAGCCATCGCTGGTTTCATAACTGAAAAAAAAAACGCAAAGAAAGCTCTAATCAGATATTAGTATCCAACTGCAACATTGTAATAAACAACAACTATAACTAGTCGAAGAGCGACTAGGTACGTTGCACAATCTTTCGTCACTGTTTACACACTTTTATATGCGATTTATCTTTTATATGTGATTTTTTTTGTACAGAAAAAAATCATCATACTTTCAAATTGTCAATTGCTAGAGTAAAGTTCGCGGATTCGTATTCATCATATTACGGGGAAAAAAAAGAAGAAAGCGAATGAGTAATAACACTTACGCAAAGTTGTACGAGTCCAATCCACTGTTGTCATTGTCGTAACGTACGATTGTAACTTCTTGAGGTGCTGCTAAAATCGTAGCCACCAAACAGGATAAAATAATGATCTGAAAACATTATAATTAATTCGTTATTAGAATAGTTTCACTACAATCGGCAGCTGTGCTCCAGTTATAAACTTTCTCGTTAAAACTCCAGTTAAAGTTTTGCAGTTAAAATCAACACATCGAGATTCAAATGACTATTGTCTGTTTGTTTAACGTCCTCACCGATTTCATATTGTCAATTTTCTGTTATAATAACAAGTGGTGTTGTCGTACGAATGGATGATAGTTAACTGACGGTTCACAGACGGTTAGCGCAAGTTTATATACATGGTCGTGTCGAAAATTGAAATTATGCATATTATATTTTCACATTTGCATAAACCTACGGAGACACAGCGTATATAATGCAATCTGACAAATAATCATTGATTAGCTAATATCGTCTAACAATTTTTCGGACGTTTGTGAAAAACTTTCTTTTATTTTATTTGAGCAACAGATTGAGCAATGGTCACGTACGGATAGATGATATCATTAAAAGTGTTTTAATTCGACAATTTTTCGTACTAGTGTGTGTATGAATGTCAATGGGATTGAAATGGGAAGTTTGGTTAAAATAAAACAAAAATTATACTCAAAAGCTTTGTGGAAAGTGATATTACTTCATCATTTTCAGCCGTTCACCAAACAATTGCTGACCAGTTGACTTTCATCATCTTCCACTCAGTCTACCTTGCTTTCTTTCACATCCTCTCGGATACCGTTCCAGTATTTCTCGCGTCCATCTGCCATCCATTCTTCTTACTGTGTCCACTTTGGTCATACTTCTTACCCATGTGTTCCTCTTACGATCTCTTCTCGTTATACCGAGCGTACATCTTTCCATGCTTCTCTGTGTGTACTGAATCTTACGTACCATTATTGAATTTAGCGTACAAGTTTTACATCCATACGTCATAACTGGCAGTATGCATTGCTCTTGCATTGAGAAGAATGCTTCTCAATTCATCAGCCCATCTTCCACTCGGTCTACCTTGCTTTCTTTCACATCCTCTCGGATACCGTTCCAGTATTTCTCGAGTCTATCTGCCATCTATTCTTCTCGCTATGTGTCCACTTCAACTTTTTCACACGTTCTGCTATATCTGTCACTTTGGTCATACTTCTTACCTATGTATTCCTCTTACGATCTCTTCTCGTTATACCAAGCGTATATGTTTCCATGCTTCTCTGTGTGCACTGGATCTTACGTACCATTCTTGAATTTAGCCGTACAAGTTTCACATCCATACGTCATAACTGGCAGTACGCATTGGTCGTATGCCTTCTTTTTTAAACATAGCGTAATATTGGATTTAAAAAAACAAAATCACTCCATCCTAGTTTCACGTTTCTTCCGTTTTTACTTACACATGTGAATTTTATTTACTTTGAAATATTTTTAAAGTTATAGTCAAATCAATTACGGCGATTCTTACAATGGTGTCCTTCGTATAAATTTTGTTTTAGTTTTTTTATTAACTTCTTTCCTTATATAATTTTATTGAAGTAGACTATTCGCATCAATTTAATAAATTTATCAAAAATATTACATACATACATATGTACATATGTATAAGGCAAAGGGTACTCAATATGCTAAATTTCAAATGACATTTACTCGCTCCTATATATATACATATACATATGTATGTATGTATAATACAAATTAAATTTTCGCCGCTTATAAATTTCATCATTGATGGAAGGATGATAATAAATGCTCACATTGTGGTCATCTCATATACATACATATGTACATACGTACGTACATGTATAAATGTTTGAACACGTGCACTTTTCATCTCACTTACATATGTACATGGTATTATTACATACACCAGTTGTCCTGGAAATTTCTCGCACTGCGATTAAATAAACGGAAAAAAAAGCCTATATAATTCGAAGAGTAAACATGCTGTGATTCAACTTGACACACTTACGATTTTATCGACACATACGAAAGAGTGAAAACATTAGCGGTAAGATGGCTTTAAAATGTTTCCGCGTTTCGTCAAATTGGATAACGGGTCAGAGGTCACGTTGGCGTATTTCTGTTAATAATAATATTGCATGCATTTCGATAATATTATTGCGTGCATTTCGCAACTCGCATTGTATTTTCGTATCATAATTCGTTCTAGAGCTGTAGAGGACACACGCGTTGGTAATAAATACTCCACTGGTTTGCCTTGTATAGGTAAATTCAAAAAAAAAAACATCTTTTCAAAGTACATAATTAATACAGTAACGGTTGCATCACTTTTTATGATACATTTTAAATTTATCGACTTTTTCTTGCATCACAATAATTCTATTTGGTGTTTTTATTACGCATTTCATTAAATTGACACTACTTTATACGACCAAAACTGTATTAAGAATATTCACAGTTTAAACTTTGATCTACTACATAAGGTGTGTTTGAAAAGAGCTCATAAGAATCGATTTTTCGTATTTGTAATTGTAGGTCATGCTAGCACTGCCAATATAACAATAAAATTGTTTTAGCGGTGTGTTGGCAACGAGCCGCTATCTGTCAAAGCTGGTTCAAGTCGACAACGCAATTTTATGGCCATACATCTATTCAATCAACGGTACACTATACGATTGTTTATCGCGCTGTCGAACCGGCTATGTGCTGTGCTAGTACTGTACAAATGAGTACGCATGGGTGAGTTTATAATCCACCGTCATATGATGGGCAAACCGGCTTGTAATTAAATATTTATCAATAAATAAAGTAGCAAATTATTATAAATTATTTTTAATTCCTCTCATTATAAAATCCAATGCTGTAAACCAGCGGTCGGAAACTGGCGGCTCCGGAGCCGCATACGGCTCTTTGTATGAAAACGTGCGGCTCTCGCTTTGGCGTGAAACACAATTTAGACAAAATCAAAATCTATTTACACAATTTCATGCCTATAAAAACTATATAATACGTTTTAGTAATAAACTTCACGAAGATTTGAAAATATTATGACACGGCTCCCAAACTTCATCAATTTTGCAAGGTTTACCCTAATATGGCTCTTAGCTCGAAAAATGGTTCCCGACCACTGCTGTAAACAATCTTAATAGATTTTAAACATGTAAACAGCATAAATTTATTAAATAAAACACATAAAATCTCGACAGAATTATGAATAGATAGATTAAGGATTATTACAAAATGATGCGATTTGAATGACCGCTATACCGTGTGTAAAATAGTATTAAATTAAAAAATTAAAATTAATTTTATTTTTAATTTAATTTATACAGTTCAATATTAATTTATTAGACTAGATTTTTACTAAAACAATTGTTTACATTTCACGGTGCAAAATTTCATTGTCTGGCACTTCGAAGTTGTTTAAGTTTCTCCAAAACTTTAGCACAATCGAATACTTCACACATGTTCGTCGTATTCATTGCATTTGAACCGGAAATCGACAACGCAGCATCACTCTGAAAAAATAAAAAAAATATATAGCACAATAAAAGATGCTTTTAATGTATACGTATGAAATAATAACTTAAACATATCCATACCGTTTCAATAGCAGGTGTATATCTATCATCGAATGATACAGGTTTATTAGTAGTTGTTACCGGAGGTAGAGGTTGCTCTGTTTTTGGTGTTTGTAATAGATAATCCTGAAAAAAGTCAACAGACACTTTTATTTATGAGCTTTAGTTTAAATATTAACCATTTTTCATTGGCGTTGTATCTGAATGATCCGTACTACTGTCAAATTTCAATGTATTCATCATCATCATCATTTTCAGCCGTTCGTTCCCGTCTGTCTTGAGCAATCTGCATTTGATTCCACACATTCTTCTCAATTCATCAACCCATAGTCCACTCGGTCTACATTGCTTTCTTTCACAGCCTCTCGCATACCATTCCAGTGTATGTGTCCAGTACTGTGTCCACTTCAACTTTTTCACACGTTCTGCTTATATCTGCTACTTTGGTCATACTTCTTACGATCTCTTCTTGTTATACCGAGCATACATCCTTCCATGCTTCTCTGTGTGTACTGGATCTTGTGTAGCATTCTTGAATTTGGCGTCCAAGTTTAACATCCATACGTCATAACTGGTCGTATGCCTTATTTTTTAAACATACCGGAATGTTGGATCTAAAAACTATGTTCATTCTGCCAAAAGCACTCCATCTTAGTTGTATTTCTTCTTCTTTACATCCGATCATATTCACTAATTGTCCTAGGTATAAATAACTATCAACTATCTCTACAATATGATTACTGTGACTACACTTTGCGTGCACAATTCATTAAACATAATTTTTAGCCCTACTTTCATACTTTCGTTGCTTGATTCTGTTAATCTATTTTGTAAATCTAGTGAGTCACATGCAACTATAACTATGTCATCGGCGAATCTTTATTATTGACCCTTGTTTTGTGCCATTCAATGTATTAATTTATATAAATTAAAGTACTAACGTCTAAAAGTAATCCTAATTTTTCGTGATATCCAGTTGTATCCGCGTAATATTCAACTGTATATATTCGATTGTCGTATGAGATTCTACTGAAAATTCCAACTTTCACAAGATATTTTTCACCACTAGGAGATGTTTCCCAGAATCCTTCTTCTAATCTATACAATCCTTGTGAAGTGAGATAGCTGAAAAATTGAAATTGAAATAATATTAAAATTAAAATAATCAACATACAATAAAAATTATGCAAATTTATATACATGTTATATGTACATTGGTATAAAAAAACTACTAATGATTTTTTGTATATCTTATTGAACTCTTTAATTTAAATCTCAGGGTTATATGGATATGATTATTTATTAGTAGAGCGCGGAATTATTTCGCTCCACCGTTTACAATGAGTATAGCCCAATCGGCTGACAGGGCCGGATTTAGAAATTTTTCGTAATATTTAATAAGTCACATATGTAGGAGAAAAAAGTCACATATGTAGGAGAAAAAAGTCACATATGTAGGAGAAAAAAGTCACATATGTAGGAGATCTGGTGATACAATTTTTATTGAACAATTACATATGTACATACATACATAGAGTGGAGGTGGGTAATATTTGTGAATATTTTTCTGAAGCCTAAAAACTATACCGTATAGTGATATTGATATGGAGTTTTATAGTCATATAAACAATGCTTTCCATTAAAAAAACTCCACTCTCCGTTGTGAATTGATGAATAAAAGATCATCCCGAAATAATTTTTAATGGTGAAAATCTTTATTGCAATAAATAAAAAAAAATAGTGTTCAAAATCTTTCATTCTAAAATCGAAATCATTCATTCTAATTTTAATACTGATTTAGCGAAAATGCTTAATAAAGTGCAATATCCCATGGGCTAAAGTCAAGCATCCGGTATTTAAATCTTTTATAAATAACTGTTTGAAACAGCAGTGCCGAAATTTTCTATATTACCAAACTCTATTGAAAAAAAAAAAGTTATATAAAGGAATAATTAATAAACTAGCTTTATCATTTAACACACCTAGGATAATTGGTGAATATGACCGAATGTAAAGAAGAGGAAATAAAACAAAGAATGTAACTAGGATGGAGTGCTTTTGGAAGAATGAACATTGTTTTTAAATTCAATTATGACGTATGGGTGTGAAACTTGGATGCTAAATTCAAGAATGCTACGTAAGATCCAGTACACATAGAGAAGCGTGGAAAGATGTATGTTTGGTATAACAAGAAGAGGTCGTGAGAGGAATACATGGGTAAGAAGTATGACCAAAGTGGCAGATATAGTAGAACGTGTGAAAAAGTTGGTATCATGTTGGTTGATGTTGAACGATCATTTTCCAATTTGAAATGGATATTTAGTGAATTGCGAACAAATTGTGAATAAATAACATCTAGAACAGTACATACATAAATAGTGCATTATGAAATTGACTCTAAAATGTAATTTTTATTTCATTTGTGAATTAGGCCTCAAGAGGACTACGTAAAAATAAAGCGTACTGAAGTTCTACCTGCTGGGCTATGTGGAATTGAATTTTGAATACCTACTAAAGCGAAATTCCTGGAAGGAACATTTGTTTTCAATTTTCCAAATGACTACATTACAATTAAATATTACGAAAAATTTCCCATCCGGCCCTGTCAGCTGGTTGGTCTCTACTTATTCTAAACGGCGCGGAGCGAAATAATTCCGTGCTCTAATTATTAATTAATTAACATATAACTAGTACTATGTGAATTGATAAGTTTGATACACTACGATTAACCTTTAAATCATAATAATTATTTATTAAAAATAAAAAAATAAATTACCTGAAGGAATAACTTTCGCCATCATAAATTTTATTATTATTTATTAATGTCGTTGCAAGCTTGGGATCACTTTTCACGTCGAAATTTAAAGTTGTTGCATGTAATATGAGATGCGAAAAAGTTAAAAGTATCTGAAAATTTAGTCAAAGTCATATTATTTAACTTTTAGTCATAAATTTTATATTCAATCCATTTTCACTTGCCGTAAAGTTAGATTGAGTATAATTTTCTAGTATTTTTAATAGTGAAGTTTACGTTTTGATGGTTGGAATATACATAATAAATATTGTAAGTCAAGAGGAACTTGTACATATGTACATACATTAAATATTTATATGTTCGTATACAGTTCGGTTATTGTAATACATCGTATATTGACTTTTTCACTTATTTATTAAATTAAAATGTCAATATACCTTGATGTAACTTGTTTAAATTTTCCTCAAGTTTCGTCATTTTTTATAAGAGAACGAAAATTCAAAGACGATTTTTAAACAGAAAGTTTTGCAAACACTGTTATAATTTAGATTAATAAAAGGACAATTCACCGTTATGGATTTCATAATGACAGTACACGTCAAACACAAACACAATTAAGATCAAAGGTGGAAAGGCACAGACTGAATGGTAATACTGATGCGATCTTGTTATATACATGGATATATACGATAAAATTATACGACATTGAAAAAGTTGTTTTGGCATTCAAGGCACTCGAGATCTCGTTTTGGGAAATAGACTGTTTACAAAGTAATTGATAAAATTTACATTCAAATATAAAACAATAGTGCAATTATTATTAAGGAAAACTGTATAAACCAATTCCTCGATTTAAGGAAAAAATACGTTACTGAGAATTTGTCCGTAAATCGAAATTCCCTTAAAAATGAAATTTTGTTTCAGGAATTTTTATTTTATTCCTTTTTAACAACAAAATGTACACCAAAACAGTAGCGAAATTTAACTCCTACTCATTGTCCGTATATCGAGGGATTGGTGTATTGTGAACGTCAGTTTGAGTATTGGATTAAAATTCGGATATAATAGAGACATTTTATTTTAAAAATAATTTAACTATGAGGAACATTTTGCAGATGATAAATAAATACTAAATAACTTGTTTATAAATATTTCATTTTATCCTAGAAGCGAGCCAACAAGTCCAGGAGGTAGATCGAATCTGTTTCCTACACCTTCTGTTTCTTTCAAAATAGTATACAAAGATTTCTGAAATTATTAGTATATAACTTTAAATATACATATCATAAGTGTTCAAAGTATAGCATTAATGTAATTTCTTACTGGATCTGATTTAACAACAGTTTTGTCGGAAGTAGTTAAATCTGTGCTGTTGTAAGAAGGAGTTGAAGTATTTTCTTCTGGAAAATATATTTTATCCTTATAATTGTCATTTGAATCATCGGAATTTTTCGTGTTGATCAAAGGATGATATCCGTTTTCATCAGCGGTATAATCGACGTGGTGTATTTTGTTGTTGGGGGTTTTGTAACTGTAAAATCCTACAATTTTCAATATGTTAAGCCCATTTTGTGCCCTTTTCCAGAATCCTGTTTCCTTTCTTGATATTCCAGTAGCAGTTGAATATCTAGAATATAAAAAAAAATGACATTCCAATTACAAACTTTGTAACGTACTGTATTTTATATGCTCAAGTTAAATAATTCTTACTCGAAATGGTAACCGTAAGGTTTTCGAAACGGGCTTATTTTGAATTGTCCGACTATGAAATTATTTGGATCTTTAAACCGAATAACTGCAGATTGGACGAAAGAAATTGCAAAAATTGCACTTAAAATTCCTAAAGTGATCTGAAAATAAAAACAAGTTACATATGTATGTTTATGCGTCATAGTCGTGATATACAAAATTCGGGTCATGTTGTTTTTTACTTATGTATATTGAAAACTAAGCAATTTAAAATTCGTTGATACGTTATTATTATCAGAAATAATCGATGTAAATATTTGCACTGGGTATATTAAAAAAAAAATGCAATAAAAATTAATTCTATAAACTACATACACATGTACATAATTATGTAATTCTCTTAACTTTAACTCAACAAAATAATAAGGTTATAGTTTTTACAATATGGGACAAACTATAATCTTTCAACGAATAAAACAATCAGTTACATATAATCATTATAAAATCAAATTTTGAATTCAAGCAAAAACTTAATTTTTTTTACCTTCATACTCGTTAGCAAGTCGGACATTTACTATGAAGTTATACGAAAACAAATTAACACTACGTAAAAAATAAATATGAGAGTAAAATTCAACGATGTTACAAGTCTGAAATACGAAACAGAACTGAGTATATCCAAATGTGTGATCAAGCATATATATATATATATATATATATACATATATGTACTCGTATATGGATGTACACAATAGATGGTTCGAAAAGCAAACGGAAATAAGGATAAAACGGACGTAAAGCGGAAAATCCTGACAAAAGTCAACACCGGACAATTCGCAGATCATTGATTTTTTATTTATCATTTTACGTAACTCAAATCCATTTGGGAAATACAAATGTCTCGAGCGAAATCGTGAGGCGAATCTAAATTAAATTGTGTGGCCAATGCAATCTAAAATACAATCATTTATACAAGTGGTAGATAAAGTATGCGATGACACTCAAAATTATTAGTAACGCTGAATTCAAAATGCGTTTGTAATTTATTGTCTGTCCAATATTTTAGATAGATTCATCGAATCTCAAGTCTCGAAGTATGTTTTATTTATCGGTATGTTATACAGGGTAATTTCAGGAAAATATGTGTCATAATGTACATATAAGGAAAATGAATACGAGGAAAAGAAAAATTCACAGGTTGTAACTTGAAAGCATATAATATGTATACATATGTATGTACAGCATCATCATTTTCAGCCGTTCACCATCCACTGCTGGATGAAGGCCTCTCCAATCCATTCCTGTCTGTCTTGGACAATCTGCATCCAGTGGATTCCACACATTCTTCTCTATTCATAAACCCATCGTCCACTTGGTCTACCGTGCTTGGTCATACTTCTTACCCATGTATTCTTATTACGATCTCTTCTTGTTATATCAAGCATACATCTTTTTCCATGCTTCTCTGTGTGCACTGGATCTTACGTGGCATTCTTGAATTTACCGTCTAAGTTTCACATCCATACATCACAACTGGCAGTATGCCTTCTTTTTTAAGCATAGCGGAATGTTGGATTCAAAAACAATGTTCATTCTTCCAAAAGCACTCCATTCTACATAGTTTCATTCTTCTTCTTTACATCCAATTTCATATTTACCAATTGTCCATCTACAGTGACTACGCTTTGTGTACAAAATTCATTAAACATAATTTTAGTTTTATTAAAATTAATTTTTAAGCCTACATTCACACTTTCGTTACATAAATGTGATTTATATTGGATTTTTACGTCATTGGTTATTTTAAATCAATTACTTCCAGTTGTAAATAATCAGGAACATCTTCAATATTGGGAGCGAAAAGGATTTTGAAAATGACGAATTTCTTCGGAGTGTTTATATATTTGAAGTCTGAAAATAGTATAAAAAGATATTCAATGTATTCTAAAAATAAATTTGTTGGCAAAAGTGTTTTTATACTTTTCAAAAAATAACTTGCAAAATGGAAAAATTAGAAGTTTTTAATAATTTGAATTTAATTTCAAATGCTTTCACTTCTGACAACGTTTCATGAATTAGTTTTCCTTTCCTTTGGTGTTTTAAATTCAAATCGTTCATTCGAGAAGAAAAAATAAAAACACACACGATCGGTTTAACGTACATATGTATGTACGTTACAATGTATGTAACTAACAGTACCAATTACAAGAGTGGATAAGGATAAAAAAATTAAAACATCTGTTTTATGTACATAGATTAGACCAGTGCTCAAGCCAGCTTGGCGCCGGACATAGCAGGTAAAGAACATCTTATTTACGAAATTCTTGGAATTCTATGTCACGCTTTCAAAATTGTGAAGCAATATTTAACTGAATCGTAACAGGAAGATTTTACTACATATAAGAGAAATCGGGTCGCGAATTTTCTACATGACAATGGACAGGTTTAAGGAGAGTAACTTTGAACACTTTTTTTTATGCAAATCATGACTCCAACTCCTCTGGATTTAACACTACATAGTATTCATGTCACGATCCATTCTAAATACATTATAATTATTTAATCCGAGTTCATCCGAATTAATGTCATTTCTGAGCCACGTCTCAGTAAAAACTAAGAAATCAAACAAATGCACCAAAAATGAATTACATAAATAATGCAACTTAGTACACAATCCTCTGATATTTTGATAATAAAATTTTAAGTTTGATTGTTTTGATATGGACAAAGCACGTGCATGTAGCGAGGAAGATTCCTTTTATAATATTACATATATCTTCTTCTTATTTATGTGCCTTGCCCGATTATTTTGTACTCCTCCTTTAGAAACAGGATTCAATCTAGGAAAAAAAATTAAAGCCTCATTTTTACGACATTTATTCTATTTTATTTACTTTTTGTCATTTTACTTTTAGTCATTTTTGTAGGACTTTCCACAAACAGATGTAATATTTTTAAATAAGTAGATACACATACATATGTTTAGAGCTTTTATAGCGAAAAAACAGATGCCTCTATGATAAATTATTAAATGTTACCCAAAAATTATATATTTTAAGCTCTAGTCCAGTGGTCGGGAACCTTTTTCGCGCTAAGAGCCAAATTAGGGAAAATCTTGCAAAATTGGTAGGTTTGGGAGCCGCAACATATTATTTTATAATTATATATTCAAAATTAAATTTAATGTTACTCATTAATCATTAATAATAGTAAACAATAAGTTGTCCTCGTGATATTTCTTAACGTTCGACAGTTTATTACTAAAAATTATCTGAAAAACGATCTTAAAGCATTGTATAGCCACGACGTTGTGGAAATGGGATTCATTTTGATCTTGTGTAAACTGTGTGTCAACATTTTGTATTTCACGCAAAACGTTGGATGACAGCGAGAGCCGCAGGTTTTCATACAAAGAGCCGCATGCGGCTCCGGAGCCGTCGGTTCCCGACCACTGCTCTAGTAGTTCACATAGTTCTGAAAATAAGCCAAATTTAACTAAGCTATTATTAGCAATGACTTAATGACAAATGATTTCATCTATGTAAATTATCATCATCATTTTCAGCCGTTCACCATCCACTGCTGGATGAAGGCTTCTCCAATTCTTCTCCTCTTCCATTCCTGTCCGTCTTGGGCAAACTGCATCCAATTGACTCCACACATTCTTCTCAATTCATCAGCACATCGTCCACTCGGTCTACCTTGCTTTCTTTCACATCCTCTCGGATACCATTCCAGTATTTCTCGCGTCCAACTTCCATCCATTCTTCTCGCAATGTGTCCACTTCAACTTTTTCACACGTTCTGCTATATCTGCCACCTTGGTCATGCTTCTTACCCATGTATTCCTCTTACGATCTCTTCTCGTCATACCGAGCATACATTTTTCCATGCTTCCATGTGTACACTGGATCTTGCGTAACATTCTTGAATTTAGCATCCACGTTTCACATTCATACGTCATAACTGGCAGTACGCATTGGTCGTATGCCAGTTATGTATGACGTTTTTTTCTTATACTTGCATTTTGTATGAAGAACACTTCTCTATTTTCACAAAACGGAACCTTTATATGTACATACATAGAAGCGTCTAATCTTTCATTATAACCGAATTCATCTGCATAATATTGAACTAAATATACTTTCATATCGTCTCCTATATAAGTGTAAAATCCTACTTGAACTAAGACCTTTTTACCATCTTTTGTGTCTTCCAGAAAACCCTGCTCCACTCTCGGTGTGCCGAGAGATGTTTCATATCTGCGAAATAGTCTCATTTCTATTAATAATTAGATCTTAAATGCGATAAAAATGTAATAAGACCCTGAAAAAAACATACTTTTATTCGCCGTTCCATGGTTGATTTTGGTTGACATAAGTGAAAGCAGATTTTGGATCAATATTCTCCTCAACACTGTGGGATGCGACTTTTAATATTAAATACCACGTAAGAAATAACTGGTGTAGAATATAAGCCATAATGAAAATGCATGTAGGGGTCACAAAAATATTATATCATATCACATCTACCGTTATCAGCTTCATAATATTCCTGTGGATTGACGAAGCAAGTGATAGAGAAGAAAGAAGAACAGAAACTAAATTATTATTCAAAGAAATTCACGTTGCTTACGCATGTAAAATTTATTATGTAATTTTTGTGAATTTTAATTTATCAATAGGTCAAACGTTAATGCAATGCTTTAATATTATAATATTCACATTTTTCATTGGGATATAAGGATAAAATATACATACATACATACATAAAAATGCAAACGTGTTTTTGTATTAAAATCATTATCATTGACGCCTTCATTTTATGTAATTGAAATATTAAATACATTTAAGTTTAAGCATTCATAACACTTCTAAGATATGAGGCGTTCCATTGCAATTTTATTCGATTTAGATGTTTATAGTATAAGACGTGTTTTTTGAATTTGTTTTTACTTCGTTGTTTGTTTGTTCCAAAAAGTATGTAATCCGTTTAAAATCCGATTTCTGAAAAGTGTTCTACTGGAAATGTTTGACATAATGACAAAGGATATAAAAAAAACAACTTATTAAGACTGTGAGAATTCATTTAATATAGAGCTTTTATAATGATACAGATACCGCTGTGAAAAACGATATAAATATATTATGTACAAAAAACCAATTTAATGAAATTCTACACGAGTTTAAGGTACTTTTGTGGACTTACATATGTATTTACATGAACCTTATTTAGAGTTTATAATAACGAATCTCATCTGTATCAAAATATCTCTCTTCATTTTGTTTAATTTGTCATAAATTTTGGTTGCAGTGATACCCAAACTTTCATGTGTCAGCGTTTCCATCACATTATTACCAGAAATTGACATTGAAGCAGGACTCTAAAAAGTTCAACAAAACTGTTTAAAATATAATAGGTATTGAATATGACTAGTAAGTTTAAACATATCGTCATTTCACACTGACAGTTTTTTTTGGCAGATATGAATATAAATTTGACCATCAAAAGTGAAATAATTAATTTTATTTATCGTTGACAAATAATACAAAACGGTTTGCTGAACAAAATTGCAAATTCGAAAAGTTTACAATTTCGATTTGATAAATGCTTACCTTACCATTTGTTTTGATGGTTTTTTTCGCAAATATTAAACTTTCTTACTTTTAATGAATTTTTTTGAATGAGTTTTATAATTTAAAGCTATTTTGAGTTTTGAGTTTTGTGTTCCAAATTGCAAAATACGTGCTTCTGTTGCACTTTGGTTTAAAGAAAAAATTATTCAAAAATGTATGGGACTTATTCCGCTTCCATTTTGTATTCTTGTCAATAAGTTTAGATAAAAGTATTGCATAAGTAGACATGGCTGTTAGCAATTTATCAAAATTCCTTTTGGAATGTTGACTTATTCTATTTGAAATAATCGGTTCATATATTGTACATTGTGTGATTTTTACGTGGCTTTAGTATTTTTTTAAGCTTAAAGTTATCGATTTTACCTTTGGTATGGGAGTATAACCAAAACCACCAGAATTAGGATGTCCTGGTTGTGATGGTTTTAGATATTCAGGATACCCTGGTTCTGGTGGTTTTAGATATTCAGGATATCCTGGTTCTGGTGGTTTTGGACAACGAGGATCAGTTGATCCTCTATGGCAAGATGGTGGTGGAGCAGTGGTTGATTCAGCTCGTGGTAATTTATAATCTATCAGATATTCCTGAAAAATACGAAATTTATTTATTTATTGAAGATAGCTTAAGAAGCTAATTAAAAAAAAAGAGTAACTTAAAGCTAAAATTACAAAATATAATTAATTATCTAATAGCACTTGTACAGAGGTGCTGTTTTAAGGCAGCCAGGAATCTATCAATTTTGTTTATATTTCTGAGATTTTCTGGCTGGCCATTATATTCAACAAGATACTGTACAAGATACTTAATTTTAAATTCTTAGCAATTAACTTATTCTTACCCCTGGTATTGGACTATGTATATTATATCCCCTTATTAAATACTTATTGAAATACATATCTTGGTAATATATTCTGATCTAATTTAAAAATATATACTAATTTCATTTACATTCATCCAATTCAATTCATTCGACATATGTATTTTATACTACATAGTTAATCTATTGACATTTAAAATCATTAATTGCCCCATTTACTAAATTTAAAAATGAACCACAATTTATAAAATGAAAAAGAACAATTGCATTATAAACCAATATTTTTGTATTTCTAGATAGTTATATTGCTTAATCTACACAAAAATCCTACTTTCTTTGCTACATTTTTTAATAATCATCTCTCTGTATAATTTATACTCTAACTTATTATCAAGTATTACTGCTAAATATTTAAAACTATGTATTTCTAATCTTTTATCATGTATATTTAGCATTATTAAAGTGTGTATAATTAAAAAATCATTATTGGATTCGAATTCCGTGGGTCAAACTTAGTAAAGATTTAACAAACTCCGCTCTGGGTTTTAAAAAACGCAATTTTTTGTTGCTCAGCGTTATCATAAACTTTAAGATGATAAAATCACTTTTTAAAGAAGCGCCCCTTAAAAATAAATTAATACGATGTCTCTAACCTCCAAAGGTAATCCTAATTTTTCATGGTAACCATTTAAATCTGTGTAATATTCAATAATGTTTATTCGATTGTCGTAAAGGAG
This sequence comes from Parapsyche elsis, assembly GCA_022651745.1. Lineage (NCBI taxonomy): Eukaryota > Metazoa > Arthropoda > Insecta > Trichoptera > Hydropsychidae > Parapsyche > Parapsyche elsis. The sequence goes on from JAGVSN010000064.1 coordinate 1,082,214, forward strand.
CTGGCTGTAAGCTCCTACAGTCATCAAAAACTTTACACCACTAGGAGCAGTTACCCAGTATCCTTTTTCCATTCTCAACTGTCCCTGAGACGTAAGATAGCTAGAAAATAGTTTATATTATGATTTATTTATTATTAATTATTATTAATTACTATTTGGATAAAAAGCCTTACCCAAAAGCATAGGCTTCACCATCCCAAGGCATATTATACTCTTCGTATGTCGTTGCATCTTTAGAATAACTTTTCACATCGAAACTTATGGTTGATGTTAGAAATATAAAGTTAGATATAAAGAAAAATACCTGAAAATTAATTAAGCAATTTAGTTTTACTTGAAATGTTAGAGAAGATTTATTTTTCCATTAATCTGCAATTCCAATGATGCTTGTTTTGTTTTCCACTAGCAAGTTTACATACTGCCGAATTGTATTTTGATAGAAAAAATGCAAACAGTATTAATTTTATCACACTTATGTACATAAACGTTACAACTCGAGCACAAAAAAAAAACATTGACTGAATCGTAATATTTTAGTATGCGTTTACAATAAAGAAATTTTTCGCATAAACTAAAAAAAAAAACTCGTTTAAGATTGTCAAGGATTTTAAAATAGTAAAAGTTTCTTCAAAAAATCTAACCAGTATTAAATTCATCGTACCGTAGATGAACGATACAACTCGAACACAAAACAATATTGACTGAATCGTGATATTATATGGTAAGCTCTTATATATACGATGAAGAAATACAATTGTTGCATATAAGATTTACAAACTCGTTTGTGATGATACGTCAGATTTCAAAATAGTAACCGTAATTTTCCTGCCACCTACAGGATAAATACTGACATTTGAACCAAAATGGAAGTTCATTCATATCATATGGTGTATGTAAGATAAGAATATTTTAGCAAATTTTGTTGGACGAAGACTCTATTGCAAATATTCCAATTCTAAAAATGAAACAATCGCCTCGGGAGGAAATATGTACAATAATGTTACGTAACAAATCTTTAAATGGTCAAATTTTAATAAAAAAAACATACGCAGACGAGGTCACTGTATTTTTTATTTTTAATGTCACCCAAACTAAACGAAAAAGCAACACTAAAAAACTATAATTATTACATCTTGATTACTTGCAATGTATAGGTGGTATTTATTTTAATACAGATTTATCATTTACTAAATCATGTACATTGTAGATATTGTATGTATATTTATGTACATATTAATTTGTGCAATAAGTTGATAATATTTTGGTGCATTCGATTATAAATATTAATTTCATAGTTTTACGTGAAAGGTAAAACTGGAATACGGAGAAATATTGATTTAATTAATAATATTTGGTAATTTTCAATTAATACGATGCAGAAATGCAATCTTTGTATAATTTAAATTTGTTTTGAGATGATGTATCAAGGATTTCAGAACACATATGTACATACATACATCAAATGGTTTAAATTTTACTGTTCATCATCTGTTTTATATGTCGAATTAAAAAAAAAGCATTGTATAGTATAATTTTTGTTATCGTTGACTTATCTATTCCATATGCTTTATGTAATTTGACTTTTTGACTTCAAAGCTTTTCATTATTTTCTAAAAATATTTGGCATTGATTACACAACTCTCACCGAATTGCATAACGTAAATATGTTTATAAACAACCATTTTTGTGAACTCTAAAGAATAAATACTGACTTTTGAAAGTAAACTTAACTTAAAGTGACTGAAATTGTCGAAAATTGTTCACTCCCGTCATATACATACATAGAATGTGATTTTTTTATACACATTTAGACATTTAATATAAACATTTAAGAAAAAGTTTCACTTCAAATGACTTTCTAAGTTATAAAACCATATGAGTAACATTAATTTTATTTAGAATTTTTGTAACCGACTATCATCTGTAACAAAATGTCTCTTTTCATTTTATTTAATTTCGCATTAATTTTGGCGAATGTGATACCTAAATCTCCATGTGTCAGCGTTTCCATTACATTATTACCAGCAATCGACTTTGAAGCAGAACTCTATAAAGTAAAAATAATACTGCTAAAAATACAATGTTATGTACATATATTGGCATTTTGTGTAAAAACTTTAATTTAAAAAATTGAGTTATTGGCAGTTTGGATTACAAACAGATAAGTGTAACGGAAACTACCATTAAAGGCACACCACTGCGAACAGGTAGGAAAATAGATAGAAAAATCTCAAGGGTGGTATGGTGGGGAGTTGTATCGCATAGCCGCGATTTATTCAATTAATAAACCAAACAGAGCGCGCGACAGCAAATTTGGCTTAAACCGCTAAATATTCGGGCATAACCACGTGGTGAAACTTTAGTTTGCCTTGAGGTGGCCGAGGGCGATTATATACATACGTCCATTATATATTTGTTAGCTGTTATAATAGATATATTACGTAAAGTAGTGCAAAAACAAATGATTATTAATATAATTGAAACAAATAAATAAAGTTAGATGCGCGTGTGTGGCATTAATGAGAGAATAGAACAACTGAATACGCGTCTACATCAAAAAGGATTTCCACCGATTTCCGGCTATTTCGACGATTTCGATGACGTTTGTGGAAAAGTTGTATGCAAATAACTCTGACTTGAGAATCGTGAGTGAAATACAAACGTTCCGAATGCGAGGTGACAGATGGTAGTTTGATAGCTTATGTCAGAGTGACAGAAACTTGCGAAGTCCGGTAGACTAGGTTTTCCTAGCTAGGTTTTCATACACGATTTCGTAGCGGTGTGCGGCAGCCTTAACTAAATTTTTTTCAATATTCAACGCACCACTTTAAAAAAAATAACGGCTCATATTTTAAATATATGATAAATTGATTACCTCAGGCTTAGGACATCTAGGATCATTAGAACCAGAATAGCAGTGTGGAGGTGGGGTAGTTGTTAATGGTTTCGGACAGCGAGGATCATTAGAACCAGGATAACAGCGTAGAGGTGGAGTAGTTGTTGGTGGTTTCGGACAGCGAGGATCACTTGAATCTATATAGCAAATAACTGGAGCAGGGGTTGATTCAGCTCGTGGTAATTTAGAATCTATCAGATATTCCTGAAAAATACGAAATTCATTTATTTATTGAAGATAGCTTAAGAAGCTAATTAAAAAAAAAAGAGTAACTTAAAGCTAAAATTACAAAATAGACTTAATTATTTAATAGCACTTGTACAGAGGTGCTGTTTTAAGGCAGCCAGGAATCTATCAATTTTGTTTATAATTCTGAGATCTTCTGGCTGGCCATTATATTCAACAAAATACTGTACAAGATACTTCTCCTAGATCTACTTAATTTTAAATTCTTAGCAATTAACTTATTCTTACCCCTAGTATTGTGACTATGTATATTATATCCCCTTATTAAATAATTATTGAAATATCTTGGTAATATATTCTGATCTAATTTAAAAATATATATTAATTTCATTTACATTCATCCAATTCAATTCATTCGACATATGTATTTTATACTACATAGTTAATCTATTGACATTTAAAATCATTAATTGCCCCATTCAATAAATTTAAAAATGAACCACAATATATAAAATGAAGAAGAACAATTGTATTATAAACTAATATTTTTGTATTTCTAGATAGTATATTGCTTAATCTACACAATAATCGTTCTTTCTTTGCTACATTTTTTAATAATCATCTCTCCGTGTAATTTAAAATCTAACTTATTATCAAGTATTACTGCTAAATATTTAAAACTATGTATTTCTAATCTTTTATCATGTATATTTAGCATTATTAAAGTGTGTATAATTAAAAAATCATTATCGGATTCGAAATCCGTGGGTCAAACTTAGTAAAGATTTAACAAACTCCGCTCTGGGTTAAAAAAAACGCATTTTTTTGTTGCTCAGTGTTATCATAAACTTTAAGATGATAAAATCACTTTTTAAAGAAGCGCCCCTTAAAAATAAATTAATACGATGTCTCTAACCTCCAAAGGTAATCCTAATTTTTCATGGTAACCATTTAAATCTGTGTAATATTCAATAATGTTTATTCGATTGTCGTAAAGGAGCTGGCTGTAAGCTCCTACAGTCATCAAAAACTTTACACCACTAGGAGCAGTTACCCAGTATCCTTTTTCCATTCTCAACTGTCCCTGAGACGTAAGATAGCTAGAAAATAGTTTATATTATGATTTATTTATTATTAATTAGTATTGTGATAAAAAGCCTCACCCAAAAGCATAGGCTTCACCATCCCAAGGCATATTATACTCTTCGTATGTCGTTGCATCTTTAGAATCACTTTTCACATCGAAAGTTATGGTTGACGTTAGGAATATAAAGTTAGATATTAATAAAAATACCTGAAAATTTTAATATTAAACATTGTAGTTTCATGTACTTGAAATTTTCAAAAATCAAAAGTTTTCAATTAACACGTCTGTCCAAAACTGCTTAATTGTATTTCAATAGAACAAATCCAACCTGTATTAGCTTCATAGCACTGCACTGTCAACTCAAACACAAAAAAGTATTGACTGAATCGTAATTCTTAAGCATTTGGGATATATAATAAATGTGGCGAAGAAATACAATCGTTGCGTAAGTTTACATAACTCGTTTGAGATGAGGCGTGCGTCAAGAATTTCACAGTAGATTTTTTTTAAGACATTTTAATCATTTTCTTGATTCCTAAACACGGATAAATACTAACGAAGAAGCTTGAAATAAATATTGAAAGCTAACTCTCAAGCTGAAAAAGATAAGTCACTCTTGCCATAGGTATGGTATGTACTTCAGAAATAAATTTTAATTTTCGATTAAACGACATGTTTTTCAACAATATAAAAAATATTCTTCTAGATTGTTTAGTTAGTTAATGTTTTAATAATACAACAATCGACATGAATGGAACTACATACTTAAAATAAATATTTACCTAGGACAATTGGTGAATATGACAATTGGTAGTAAAGAAGAAGAATGAAACTAGGATGGAGTGCTTTTGGAAGAATGAACATTCCGCTATGCTTAAAAAATAAGGCATACGACCAATGCGTACTGCCAGTTATGACGTATGGATGAAGAATGTTACGCAATATCCAGTGCAGATAGAGACGCATGGAAAGGTGTACCTATGCTCGGTATGACGAGAAGAGATCGCAAGAGGAATATATGGGTAAGAAGCATGACCACGCTGGCAGATATAGGGGAACGTGTGAAAAAGTTGAAATGGACACATAGCGAGAAATACTGGAATGGTATCCGAGAGGATGTGAAAGAAAGCAAGGTGGACCGAGTGGACGATGTGCTGATGAATTGAGAATAATGTGTGTAGTCAAGTGGATGCAGATTGCTCAAGACAGACTGGAAAGGAAGAGACTTTCATCCAGCAGTGGATGTTGAACGGCTGAAAATGATGCCAGTTATGACGTATGGATGTGAAACGTGGATGCTAAATTCAAGAATGTTACGCAAGATCCAGTGCACACAGAGAAGCATGAAAAGCTGTATGTTCGGTATAATGAAAAGAGGTCGTAAGAGGAATATATGGGTAAGAAGCATGACCAAGCTGGCAGATATGGCGGAACGTGTGAAAAAGTTGAAGTGGACACATAGCGACCAGAATGAATGGCAGATGGACGTGAGAAATACTGGAATGGCATTCGAGAGGATGTGAAAGAAAGCAAGGTAGACCGATCGGACGATGTGCTGATGAATTGAGAAGAATGTGTTTAGTCAAGTGGATGCAGATTGCTCAAAACATACAGGAATGGAAGAGGATGGAAGAGGCCTTCATCCAGCAGTGGATGGTGAACGGCTGAAAATGATGATGATGATGATATATTGATTATTTTTTTTAATAGAAATGTCTCATTATATTGAAATATAATATATTAACATTAATTAATAAGTCCCAATTTTTCATGGTAACCATTTAAATCTGTGTAATATTCAATAGGCTGTAAGCTCCTACATACAGTCGTTAAAAATCTTACACTGCTATGAGCAGTTATCCAGTATCCTTTTTTCCATTCTCAACTGTTCCTGAGATGTAAAATAGCAATAAAAAAGTATGAAATAAGATTTTTTTTGTTTGAATTGGTGATGGGCCGACGAACTATGTAATTTCATGCATTGAGATAAAAGTTGCGCAAAATATACAGGAATGGAGGATGTTTCTAGTGGTTATATCTACATATATAACCATTTCTAGTAGGACCATAAAATCTCCTTAATCATTACATACTTTTTTGTATTAATTAATATTAAAATTTTCACAAAAGGCTGAAATTTGTAGAGCAGTGTAAATAAAAAATAAAAACACTCACTCAAAAGAATAGTTTCACCATCCCATGTCCAAATTATACTCTTCGTATGTTGTTGCATGTTTAGCATCACTTCTCACATCAAAATTCAAAGTTGATGCTAGTAATATGAGGTTTGAAACAATTAAAAATACCTAAAAATTTAATTTACTTAATTGAAGTTTTCCTCGGAATGTTTACGCTTATTTGTAATTCCAATAGATTGCTTATTGTTAAACTTTTTACTTAAAGTAATAGTATAGGACACTTCTTAAATGTATTTCAATGCACTAAAACGAACCGGTATTAATTTGATCGTATTTTACAGGCTCTATATATGTACATATGTAAATAACTCAAACACGTTGCAATGCTGACTGAATCGTACTGTTTACGTATTTTGAATTTTTATGTACACATACGATGAAGAAATACAAGTTTTGATTACCACTCTCGATTGAGATTTCAAAGATTTCAAAATCATAAAATTTTCCCACTGTCATTTGAAAGTACATACATACATAAATGATAAAGTTGGTCTTTCTTACCATGTACTTATGCTTAGAAAAAAAATTATTTATATATACTTCATATGCAAAAATATTCATACATACGTATGTATGTATATACATACATACATACATACCTACATATATATTACGTTAATTAATTTAGCTACATATAAGGCTTGTAGTGCACATAAATACATTGCATTGGAGGCAAAGCGGTTTAAGTAGGTTCTGATCGTGATAATTTATAATCTCTAAGATATTTCCGATAAATATAAATTTATAATAAAATTTTTTATCATATCGAGTTTCATATAAACTTTAACATTTTTGTACCATTAGAAGTAGTGGTTCAGTATCCTGCTTCTACTCTCAACTGTACCTAAGACGTAAGATAGCTGGAAAATAACATACAAAACTTTTCAAATAATAGGTATTTTTATCTATTTGACATTGAACAATAACACTTATGTAAAATGGGTTTTTTTTTGACATCATCATGACATTTTCTAATATTATTGAATAATTAAGCTGTTATTTTTTTAAAGTGATGGAAGTATCAAACTAAAGTAAGCAAATTTATAAATACATATATGATTTGTCGTATCTGAAATCCCAGTCAGAAAATTATATTTCTTCAAATCTTTTGACAGGCCTCTATATGAGTCAATGAATAAAACACATTAGTAAAGATAGTTTCACTCTTAGTTTACAATTTTTGACCTGCAATCCATTAATCGAGAGCTTTAATTATGAGCTACATTGTAATAAGCAATTCTTTACAATTTAAATAATGGTCGATTTTCACATTAATTTAAATTTAATTGGTTTAAATAAATTACAGTAATGTTTAATAATAATTAATTAAATACAAATTTAAACTTTTTATGAGCACGAACAGACACTGCTCAATTGTGTTATATGTAAATATAAAAAAAAATGCAACTGTTATTAATTTCATAGTACATACATATGTATGTATGTATGTATTATACATACACACATACTAGTGTAAGCCCGTTGAATATCAACGAATGTTTGTGTGGGTGAGTATATGTGTATTTAATAGTTTTTATAGTTGTTTTATAGATGGCGCTTTATAATAAAAATTTAGCAAAGTTGTGAACACTCGCGAGCGTTATCAGCAGATAGACAGACACACACACACAGACAGATATATAATAATTGATTAAATTCGTAATATTCAGCCATTTTCTATTTACATATACAAGGAAGAAATTAAATATTGCATAATTTAACATTTTTTACACAAACAGCGCTTATGTACAATATTATCATGAATTATTATGAAAAGCTATTTATTTTCTTTAACGAAAAAATTATTTACAATTTAGTTATAACAATAAACAAAATTCAAACACTTTTTCTTGACGCTCGCCAACTTTTTTTTTTTTCTAGAGTTTTTGCACAGTCGATAAACGAACATATTGGTCCATCTTTCATTGCATTATTACCAGCAAGAGATTCCAAGACTGCCCGATTCTGAAAAATAAGTTTATTATTGTTGTCAATTTACGTAATAATATATGTGAAATACATAGTAATTTTCGTAAATATGTAAGTAAAATACAATAATTACCAATCGTAACAATCCGATAGTGCGTGTTAAACGAGTGGGGTTTTCTTTCGCATAATCCTGAATAAAATAAGTCATTTTAATACATTAACATTGACAACAAAATACTCAATGCATAAATTAATAAAATACTATGTTAATGAAAAATCATTCTATTAATAACTTTTAAAATATTTTTCGTATACTTGCATTTTCTATGACAAGAATTATATCATCGAAAAACTGACCTCTAAAGGAGCGGCTGACCTTTGGTTATAACCGGATTCGTCTGCATAATATTCAACCAAATACACTTGATTATCATCCTGTATTATACTGTAAAATCCTACTTGAACTAAGGACTTTTCACCGTTCGCTGTGTCCTCCAGAAAACCCTCTTCAACTCGCACTGAACCGAGCGATGTTTCATATCTGCGAAATAATCACTTTTTAATTAAAAAATACTAACATAAATCACCGTTAAAATTATTATCATATAAAAATGTTGCTAAGGAAAAAAGTTTCTTACTTGAAATAATATTTTTCACCGTTCCACGGTTCATTTACGTTAACATATGCGACAGCAGATTTTGGGTCACTATTTAAGTCGACGCTGTAGGATGTCACTTGTAATATTAAAATTGAAAAAATAGCTATCTGAAACGAAAATAAACCATTATAATAGTATCTGAACAAATTTTAATATTGACATTGACATAAAACGTTTAAATACATCAATTTTTCTGTATGATTTGAACGGTTCGATTGTCGTTTATAAAATTTTTATTTCATTCAAATCAATGTCCCTACATTTTTGTATGCTGTTTTAATACAGTATTATTCATTGATAAAATTAATTAATTATAATTCATTGATAAAATTAATTAATTATAATTCATTGATAAAATTAAAATCTATAATATCAATGAATCAACCTTTTAAAAGCATCTACAGGTGACTTATAAAATTTTTTGTTATATAAAAAAAATACTGATAAAACTGGAAATGAAACAAAGCGACGATATCTAATGAGTATAATTTACACACTATAGTTAAATACGAATTGCAAATATGCGTGATTATAAAATGACAAATATTTTAGTTTGTTTTAAATTCGATGTTTATTCAAACATTTTTCTACGAAATTTACTCGTAATATTAATTCCATTCAACAAAAAACACTACCTACCAAAAGCTGCAATGATTGCATTTCTATTGAAATTTAGATTTAACATAAAACAGCTTAGATTTTCATCTTAAAAAAATCTCTAGATTTTTTTACATACATTATATATTATTTAAATTAGGTACATGAGAAATATCCCAGTTTAATTAGAGTCAAATCCAACATTTCGCTATGATTAAAAAATAAGATGTGAATGGATGTGAAACTTGGACGCTAAATTAAAGAATGTTACGTAAGATCCAGTTCACACAGATGTATGCTCGGTATAACAAGAAGAGATCGTAACAGGAATACATGGGTAAGAAGTATGACCAAAGTGGCAGATATACTAGAACGTATTAAAAAGTTGAAGTGGACACAGATGGCAGATGGACGCGAAAAATACTGTAATGATATCGGAGAGGATGTGAAAGAAAGCAAGGTAGATCGAGTGGACGATGGGCTGATGAATTGAGAAGAATGTGTGGAGGCAAGTGGATGCAGATTGCTCAAGACAGACAGGAATGGAATGAAGAGGCCTTCATCCAACAGTGATGAGAGTTGGTTTTCCTCGTCTTCTCAAAGTGATAATTTCGTTCTAAATTATTTATTTTTATCTTATTCTTTGGAACACAAATTACCCTAACTTATTCCATAATATGAAAAATCATAACATTATATCTACATATGTACATATATGGAAATTATTCGTTAGAAGTAACATAAAATTAATCTCAAATAATCAAGCTCATCCTTACCAATTTCATAATGCCTCAGTATAAATGCAGTACGTTCGTGATGCAAATAAAGACTGTGCCATTTAAATGCAATATTCACTTTATATACTAAGTGAGTAAATTCAATATACACTAGTACTCGAAACATGTTTATTTAACCGGCCGCATTTGAGTGATTCGAGATTTGACTCTTCGACATTTCGATATTCGACGATATTTTAACCCTTGACTTCAAGTAAGTATGTACTGAAACAAAATATTTATACATATGTACATATTTATATGTAAATTAAAATAGCGTTTACCTTGAATTTGAGCACCACTCTTATATTAAGGTGTATTGTTTATTTAAAACTAAATGTTGCACTCGAAACATTTCATCTTCGAGGTGTAAATTAAGTGTTAGAAAATTTATTTTAAAAGTGACTCATATTGAAACAGTATCTTATTTCATATTCGAATTATTATAAACAGTTGTTTTGAATTCATATTATTTCACTTTTATTTTATAATATTGATTTACAATAATTTAAAGAATATTTAATTACTAAGAAATACAATTCGATAGATATTAGGTACATTAAGAACATGTATTATATATTATTCGTTATCTTCAGAATCAATCGAATCTTTCCATCCAAACTCTTTAGCAAAAGCGACCGGATCTAAAGACTTAACTTGTTGAATCTCTTTAAATCCCAAAATTTGAACTTCTTTCTCATTTCCAACATACGAATGTGCAAAATCTTTTCCACTTTTATTAACGTGCCAAAATCCAACAACGTCAAAACGCTCATCTTTCGAATGTATAGGATTTATTATGTTAACTCGTTCTCTTCGTATTAAATTTTCACCTCGTCCAAATCTTGAAATAAATACAGAAAATATATTTACGTATATAAAATCAAATTTACATTGAGATACCAATACTTAAAATTTCATACTCGAGTAAATACCAATCTACAGGTTGTACGGTGTAAATCTCAGAAGGCAATTCTATCGACGATGAATTCGTTACTTTTTTGCCTATTATAGAATAGGCCAAAGTGGAAAAAGTTAGCAAAAGAAATATCTAAAATGAATAATAAAATTTTCTGCCATTAACCATTAATGAAATCTATTTATATGACCATTTATAAAATACTTAACCTTAATCATCATCTTTAAATTGCACTCACTTAAACACTTGCTTCGTTGCCGTCACTTACAAAAGTCAATCACTCATAGGATTGCATGTCTTTATATGTAAGTTGCATAATCGAGTGGAATATCACAATATTGTTAAGCTGAACGATTATCGTTCAAGTTAAATACGATTATAATTACTGTGTTTCTTATATCGTTTATTCCATTAGTAAAGTCGGATAAGAACAAGTACTTACTTTTATATTTTTATATTTAAAAATGAGCAGAGTTTCTTAATGTTTACAATGGTTCTAAATTTCAACCGGAATAGGAAATCAATTTTACATATTGGATTGTTGCATAATCGGCATACCTATTGGAAATCGATAATTTCATCTCACGACTTTTTTCCGCAGATATTCGAATAGATATTAACCAAATACATTTTTTTTTGTTTAATATTGATTTAAACTAATAATGATTGTACAAAGTATTTTCTAAAGCAGTCGTTGGCAAAATATTTGCATCTAATCAATATTAAAACTTTAAATGTATGTATATTGTTGAAATTGTTTATTTTTATATATAAAACGTATACAACTAAATATATAGGTACATACATATATCACACATACATATATATTCATATAATACAAAAATAATTGTTTTTAAACATGGCCGATGATTAGAAGATTTTCTCGAGTTTACTCAACACGTTATAATTACTGTCTCAACTACATACATACATACATATGTATGTATGTACATACATATGTATGTATGTACATACACTAACGACTTAACTATAATCTGAACAGTATAAGCATAGTCTTTTGTGTGTCAAATATTTTTTAATAAATTTTTCCTACTATGTGCATCAGTACATGTTTTAAATTGATGATTTATTCGAATGTGAAATTAGAATTAGTATGAAGATAATACTGATAGAATATTTATATACAAAAATATAGAGAAAGTAAGTAATTTGTACAATAAGAAGATTTAAATTGAATTTATCCCAGAAGTGAGGCTACGAGAGGTCCACCTATGCCACCACCTAATAGACCAGGTACAGCACCTCCTGATGTAATTTTTGGTTGAAAACCATTTTCATCAGCTAAAAATGTAACAGTCCAGACTGTACCATCAGGAGCAACCCACGTGTAAGATCCTGTAACGGACATAGCTTCATTTTCAGTTCCAGCATTCTTCAACTCGCCTTTTTCTTCACGTTTTGTACCGTCGGAAAGCTCATATCTATAAAAAAAATTATTATTATTATTTTATAGGTATAATAAATTTTACATGAAAGATATCGCTATCTATCAATATAATAGTTATATTGTACAGTGTTGAATTGCAGTAGATACACAATTAAGCAACGAAAGTATGAAAGTAGGCTTAAAAATTAATTTTAATAAAACTGAAATATTATGTTTGCACGCAAAACGTAGTCACTGTTAGATAATCATATTGGAGAGATAGTTGATAGTTATTTACCTATATACCTAGGACAATTTGTGTATATAACTGGGTGTAAAGAAGAATCAAACTAGGATGGAGTGCTTCTGGAAGAAGAATTCCGCTATGCTTAAAAAGTAAGGCATACGACCAATGCGTACTGCCAGTTATGACGTATGGATGTGAAACGTGGATGACAAATTCAATAATGTCACGTAAGATCCAGTGCACACAGAGGAGCATGGAGAGATGTATGAACGAGAAGAGATCGTAAGAGGAATACATGGGTAAGAAGTATTACCAAAGTTGCAGATATAGCAGAACGTGTTAAAAACGTTGGTATCCGAGTAGTACATATATTGGAATGGTATCCGAGAGGATGTGAAAGAAAGCAAGGTAGACTGAGTGGACGATGGGCTGATGAATTGAGAAGAATGTGTGCGAGTCAAGTGGATGCAGATTGCTCAATTCAGACAGGAATGGAAGAGGATGGAAGAGGCCTTCATCCAGCAGTGGATGGTGAACGGCTGAAAATTATGATGATGATGATGACTTAGGGTAAATTGTGGGAATGACTAGAAAAGTGCCTTTGACAGAATATTCGTAAAAGGGATTTTATCAACACGCAATAATTCAATGCTTGGAATAATGAGAAGGGATCGAAAGAGTAACACGTGGGTGAGAAGTTTACAGGTAAACTCTTCGAATATAATTTTTCAAAAGCGCAATTAGCAAAAAGTTATTAGAACAGACTTTTAAGTCTTTCAAACAATTTGAACTTTGCCAAGATATTAAATATCAAAAGTATCCATTGCATTATAGAAAAATTATGGTTTCGAAGAATTTTTAGTTAGCAACAAACTGAAACAAGTGAAACGATCATCAGTCGATAATGAATGATTGTAATAAATTATATTAAGTTAATCCTGACGGTTACTAATTATGCACATTGAACTCACGCAAAATTGTAATTTCCTAGACCGATATTGTCGTTTTCGTACGACAACAGTTGAACTTCGTTCTGTGGTGCTGCTGAAACGAACGCTGCAAAGCAAACCAAAACAATCTGAAACGAAACAGTTTTACATGTACATATGTAACTATCACAATGCGAATGGAATAACAAGTAAAATTTAAACTTAAGCCCACCGCGAACTTCATATTGTTTAACTGTCACTGAACTCTTGCGATGCAGATGTTAACACTTTCACTTCTGGTCGATAAAGATGACCCCACGATCGCAGTTATAGCCTTTTATACCGCAAACTGACTGTGTCTTCTTCTTCGGCATACTTCACCCAGGTCAATTACATACATACATACACACTCACACGAGGAACATTGTTCCGTAATAAGAGAGAATAAAGGTTACGCGTGGTGTCGTAATATTTTTTCTTTGGTTTTTTTTTTTTTTGCAGGGTTTTCTGATCGATCACATGGGCGGCAACGATGACCAATTCATTGATCAGAGACGGGATTTTTTCATTTTACTTTTTGAATTATGTGGATAGTTATTGGATTAAATACAAATCAAGTGATACGCTTGTTGAAAATGGACTACTACGTTGAGGTGTCTCGATTTGTAACTGTTTTTGAGTTAAAACATTTGATTTACAGCCATTGTTATGTAGGTATACATATGTATCTACTTAATAATGATAAATAGTTTTATACTCAAGATCACTTCAGCTATTCAACCTTTAAAATAAGGTAAAAAGAATCTTCTACTAATATATAATATAAATATTTGAATTTGTCCATATCAGTTTCAAAGAATTTTCAGGAAATTAAATAGGACTCTTAGATATATTTTTTTTATTTTATTTGAGAAAGAAATACAAAATAAAGATGAAAAAAGTTATGACATAAACTAAAGTAGTTTCTATAAATAAATTTGATATAACATAAAAGATAATAAATGTAAGAAACATAAAGAAAGTAGTGCGAAGGGAGAGGTAGATTTGCAAGGGATTTTGAAAGAGTGTGGGTAGGATTAGGGATTGGAAAAGTGTTTATATATGTAGATGAATTTTGAAAGTAAAGAGGTTGGAGGTGAATATAACAAATGAAAATAGGAAGTTTGTTGAAAGTATTGCATGATCTGAGAGATATGTAAGTTTGAGGATAAGAACTTAAGGTGGAACAAATTATATGTAGAACTGTACCTTTACTTTATTTATTTATTTATTTATTACACGCCTAAAAAAGGCTTTTATAAGAAAAAATACAAATAGAGAAGATAACAATACAAGAGTAAAATACATATAAAATTTAATTAAACTAAGAAGAGGAACTTCTTAACGCAAGCAACAGCTTGAACTTTACTAAATTAATGCTTATACAGAAATAATCAAAGAAAACATTATGACGTTTAGTAAAAATAATTAATGTACATAATATTGAGTAGTTTGATTAAGCCAATTTAATCATTTGCATATCAACAATCTAAATATAGTCATACTTTATGTATAAAGTATAATAATAATTCAGAAGGAAAATAATTTCGACGTGAAATGTATCTCATTTTGATGTTGGACGATTCAAAATTAATTTGATTGAGTTTAAAGTTTATTTTAATCTATGTGGGTAATAATTCGTTGCACTGAAATATTATATTGAATATAATGACCGAAAATGGGGTCGCCAACTGAAAAATTAAACTAAAAAAAAGATATTGACTATAATGCAATTTTTTTGTCAGTTATGACGTATGGATGTGAAACGTGGATGCTAAATTCAATAATGCTACGTAAGATCCAGTGCACACAGAGAAGCATGGAAAGATGTATGCTTGGTATAACAAGAAGAGATCGTAAGAGGATGACCAAAGTGGCAGATATAGCGGAACGTGTGAAAAAGTTGAAGTGGACACAGCGAGAAAAATGGATGGCAGATGGTAGAATTGTATCCGAGAGGATGTGAAATAAAGCAAGGTAGACTGAGTGGAAGATGGGCTGATGAATTGAGAAGAATGTGTGGAGCAGATTGCTCAAGACAGACAGGAACAAAAATGCATGCAAGGCATGCATTTTTGCATGCCATTTTTGTATGTCATTTTTCGGGCGCTAAGGCCAATCTATGTTATTCTACATCTATGGTTGCCACTCGATAAAGTTTGGGAATCTTGTGCTTTAGAGCATTAGAGGAAAGGTAAGAAATTATTCTTAACCACTATATATGTAGGTATGTACGTTGTATATGCATATTTTTATTTTTATTTTAGTTTATCTAACTTTTATTTTATATTTTTTGTATAATTATATTATGTGCTATGTTTATATTCTATGTGTATACATCTATCTAATATTTCTTAGTTTTTATTGTGGCTTCAGGATACTACATACATATATATGTACATATGTATTGTTTTCCATGCATGGCGATCTGGATTTATATCTGTAATGTCTTGCAGGACGTTTATGTAAATAAATATGTAGGTATTATACATATGTATGTAAAACCTTGTCAATGTCTTCAATTCCGTCACTCGTTAAAGGTAAAATTATCGCTTTTACGGTTATTACACGCTGTAAAAGGCGTAATTATCGTAACCGTATGCAAAAATATCAAAACTTGAGATGTGCAGAACAGACGTAACTCAACAGTTAAATGTTCGTGATGCGTGAGACTTTCATCTCGTTGAAATTTTCAAAAAACACCGTCAAAAGGTATTTAATTATTTTCAAGTTAATGCACGACGTGCAAAACTTGAATTTAATTATAGTTTTTTCAGGGAGAACTTTCAATAAAATGCAATCGAAATTGATAGGCGTTTCGAGTAATGCGATATGACTTGTATTCAATGTGAAAAATAATAGTCTTGCGATAAAGATTAAAAGAGTCCACTCAAAGGACGATCCCTTTCACTACTCAAGATTGAAAAGTGAACGTTTTCTTATTTTCATACCATGTAACAAATGGACGCACGTTGACTTTTGACCCGAGACTGAGAATAAATAATAAACGATACACTCAGTCCCATAAAAACATCAGTAGAAAAATAAATCTGTATGCCGAGTAGACTCCGTTAAATACAACAATGGATGATAGTATTATACAATCGAGATAGTTATTTTAATTGTTTGAAACAATGTATTGCAAAACACGTGCCGTTCATGAGTTTGGCACGCATTATTATGCGATGATTAATTAATGATACAAGTATTCACATGTAATGTGAGAGATTTATATGTTCAATTCTAATAATACGCGTACACGTTTTGCAACATTATAAGTATGTAAATCTGACGTTTATTCAAGTGCAATATTATTCGAACGCAATGCTCTTCTTGACCCATTCAAATTATATCGCATGCGTATGGGCGAAAGTTACTTCATTGCCGCAAAAAATATAAATACCTCATTGAAAAGTAGTACAACGCCTTATTTCGCTACGGCAACACAAATTTAATAGTAATGTTGACATTAGATTTGATTGTAATTAGTGTTGAATGTTTGATAACAGTTGCGCAAAGCGAATAGAATCACATTGTGATGAACGTTCTTCTCTATAAAGTTTAAAATTATTTTCTTCGTTAATCGATTGAATTTATGACATTTATGTTGTAACTGTTGCGGTATGTTTGTTAGAAAAATGTTGCGGCAACGAACTACAATGATTATAAATCGTTAAAAATGACATTTCGCATCTCGTTTGCTTTCTTTATTCAAAACACGATCGAACAATTGATAAAAATCTATTGTATTATCATCATTTTCAGCCGTTCACCATCCACTGCTGGATTATTCCAGTCTGTCTTGAACAATCTGCATCCACTTGACTACATATATTCTTCTCCATTCATCAGCCCATCGTCTACCCAGTCTACCTTGCTTTCTTTCACATCCTCTCGGATACCATTATGCCGGCTCTTTATATAGTACGAGCGCTGAGGAGCGGTGCCGAGCGCCTAGGTATAGGTAAACATTCGCGCGATGGCCAACGTTCTCGTAAACATTCCGAGTGTATCTGCAAAAATGGAGCATTCGCCGTGCTCGTCCGTCGCGAGCGCAACGATCGTGTTGCTAGTGGCGCCACTCTGGTGTCAACTAGGAAACGGCAGCGAAAGAAGTTTCGCATCAATGTCTACAAAAATGTCAATAGCAGGTCCCATATAGGTCAATAGCAGCAATAATAGGTCCCATATAGCAGGTACTTGTTCAAGAAGTTCAACAAAGTAACAGAATTGGTCCACATGTTTCCGCGGGAAACTCATAAACGACACTGAATGTGGAGGGGGAAGGGTTCGTAAATTGATATACAATGGTTCGTCACCTTGCTAAATGTCTTGGAAGCTTGGCATTTTTGTAGGCAGAGACTCGACACTTCGTTCGCTGCCGCTTGCTATTTGACACCAGAGTGGCGCCACTAGCAATACGATCGTTGCGCACTCGCGACGCACGAGCAGCGGCAGCTGCTCGAAACACTACGGCCAATATTTCACAAACATTCCACGAATATCTGCCTGCCTATATCTATCTGCCGAATGTCTATCTGCCATCTTCAACTTTTTCACACCGCTATATCTGCAACTTTGGTCATACTTAATACCCATGTATTCCTCTTACGATCTCTTATTGTTATACCAAGCATACATCTTTTCATGCTTCTGTGTGTGTGCACTGGATCTTGCGTAACATTATTGAATTGAGCATCCAAGTTTCACACCCATACGTCATAACTGGCAGTACGCATTGGTCGTATGCCTTATTTTTTAAGCATAGCGGAATGTTGAATTCTTCCAATCCTAGTTTCATTCTTCTTCTTTACAACCAGTCATATTCACCAATTGTCCTAGGTATAAATAACTATCAACTATCTCTACAATATACTCATCTACAGTGAATACGTTTAGCGTGCAAAATTCATTAAATTCATAAACATATTAATTTTCAATCCTACTTTCACACTTTCGTTGCTTAATTGTGTTAATCTATTTTGTAAATCTACTGAGTGCTGTAAGTATTTTTCTTCATTGATACGAACGTCCAGTATAATTATTGAATTTCTTTCATAAAATTACCAATAGAAATCTGCATACATTTTAGTATTGCATTTGATTCACTCTAGATCGACGTCTACGTCTACATATTTTAAAATACATCTACGTAATATGCTTTGACTATTGTAATGTTGTGTCTTTACAATCAGCAAATCTTCAGCGTGACTATTAATAAGTTTCAATCGGACATGTAATTAGTGACCATTGATTCTACTAAGGAAAATTGATTTTTTGTTGTTCGCATTGCGCCTCGAGCATTTCCGATGACACAAATGATGAGAGCCGTGTTAAATCACCAGTCAAAGATTGTATTGCATAATATCGCTAAAAAAAACATGAACGAAAATGTTTCATGCAACCACCGAGTGTAATTAAATTGATTCATTTGCGTTGCGACACAGTGTTTAAGGTTATTTTTGAATAAGTTGACGCTGTGAATCTGAATATTTATGACAACTCAAAACCGGTACGTTTTAGCGAAACTTCTGACCTCTATATACGCTTCACTTATAGTTTTTTTAATAGTGTATTGATCAAAAGTGTGTTTTCCTTAAAGAGATGGCGATTTTTTTGTTTATTTAAGTTTATTTTAAATAATTAAAACGACTCGATGATATGTTAGTGTTCAGCGGTCGGGTACCAGCGGCTCCGGAGCCGCATGCGGCTCCTTGTATGAAAATCTGCGGCTCTCGCTGTCATTCAACGTTTTCGTGAAACGTTGGACACACAATTTACACAAAATCTAAATAAAAAGCTTTAAATCGTTTTTAGGTTAAAACTTTAATTTCATTTTGAATATCATTTTCAGCCGTTCTCCATCCACTGTTGGATAAAGGCCTCTCCAATCCTCTTCTTCCATTCCTGTTTGTCTTGAGCAATCTGCATCCACTTAACTCCACACATTCTTCTCAATTCATCAGCCCATCTTACACTCGGTCTTTCTTTCACATCCTCTCGAATACCATTCCAGTATTTTTCGTACTATGTGTCCACTTCCGCTATATCTACCACCTTAGTCATGCTTTTTACCCATGTATTCCTCTTACGATCTCTTCGTGTTATACCAAGCATACATCTTTCCATGCTTCTCCGTGTGCACTGGATCTTACGTAACATTCTTGAATTTACTGTCATAACTGGCAGTACGCATTGGTCGTATGCCTTATTTTTTAAGCGTAGTGGGATGTTGGATTTAAAAACTTTGTTCATTCTTCCAAAAACGCTCCATTCCAATTTTATACTTCGTTTTATCACATATAATCGATTTTGTGTTAAAAACGTCATTTATATGAAATTAATTGATACGAAAGTACAATCGAAAAATTAAATGTACCACATTTGTATCAAAAATTTATCATTATTTATTTAATTTATCCGATTTTTACATAACATCCAATATACATATGTACATATTTATATATATGTATGTACATATTTAATCTACCTATGATTCAATATTCTTCGGCGTCACGTAATTTTTTGACATTAAACAAGATAAACTGTCGTTACAATCGGCTACTAAAAAAATATTTTTACACAAAAAAACAGGGAATAAATCAGAAAATTGGCGTAAGTATCTTTACATATAAATCCAATAGATCATTCTGAAGAGAGAACCGTATTTAATTTAAATGACGAGATTCGTAGAAAATTCGGAAGGTTAACACGCTAAAATCTATATAACTTTTAAGTGGCACATATTTTTTAAAAAAGCACACTAGCTAACGACCCAATAAAACGAGATTCACAATATTAATTATTTCGATTTATAACACGTCTGTTGATTATCCGCAAAGACAGCTTTATCCCAATTAAATTGTATTTATTTATTATTATATTAACACTATTCATATGATAATAAGTTGATCGTTGTAGAGTTGACGAACGATGCAAATTTTAATGCAAAAAATATTAGAATTTTATAAATTAAAATGCAAGCAATAAATAATAGTAAAAAAATTCGAATGTGACAGTGCTGAAAATTTTAGTATTTAAACGATTTTATCGTACAGAATGTTTCAGTCTTACTTTAAATACTGACTAGATTGATCCGTGCTTCAAGTATTATACCTTATACTTAAAAATGAAGTTTGTACGTATTATTTTTGCTTAATCTGTATCATTGCCATGTAAAGTAAACTATGATGTTTGTAATTTTGTAGATTCTTATTGGATTTGCTATTATCTTTGCTGCCATAGCAGCACCAACACCAAAGGAACTTGTTGCAATTTTAAAATATCACAACGTTAACGACGGATTAGGAAATTACACATACGCGTAAGTGATCGTAAAATTTAAACAGCCGTGCAAATCGCATCTGAATAACTAATTCCAATAATAATAAACGTGATTATGCATTGTTAAATTTCATGGGACCTTTTATTGTTGAACAAACTCGAAGGTCACTTTTGGGTAAAAATTTTAACCGACATATGAAACAGTTTGACCTTTTGAAAATAAATATGTACACTGCAGTAATTATTCGACTTATTACGAAACATTTACCAGCACGACATGAGTATACATATATTGAGAATTTGCATTGCGAATGACCGTTCTGATAAATCAAACGTAAAAAAAAGACGACGATCACAAAAATATCGATAAAATATCATGTATTGTTTTGTGATAAAATTATGACGCTCATAAACGTTCAATTTGAATTGTCTTTACGATGAAAATATTCAAATGAGCATGTTTATGTATATTCCACGCCAATAATCATCTAAAATTTATTGGTGAAGAATTTGCAAATTATGAAAAGTCATAACTAATTCGTAAATAAAGATCAACAGATTCAGTGCGCGTGTAAATATTTAAATTTTTATCAAAATATACGAATAAGCTTTCACATCTACATAAGCGTACCTATAAATACGTTGTGTGTGTATTTTTTCTTTATTATTTTTATTGCTGACAATTTCATTGACGTCTTGATAATTTTTTCAGATTCGAAACGTCTGATGGCATCAAGCAAAATGAACAAGCGCAGATTTATAACCGCGACACTGATAAAGAATCTTACGTAGTGACGGGTTCATACAGCTACGTGGGACCCGATGGCGTAACTTACGCTGTAAATTACGTAGCAGACGCCAACGGATTCCGACCACAGGGTGCGCATATTCCAAAATTTGCATAGGACAATCTGTCTTACGATATTTTTTTGTGCGTTATATTACTAAATAAATGTATTGATCACGTTTAACTCATTAAGATGATTTTGTGTTTATTAATTTAAGTTTTTTTTTCTTATACCTACATATGTATAACATTGAATAAATTTAATTGAAAATGTAATTTTGTTTAATTACTTGAAAACAAGTCCTTGAAAATAATTATTTTTATGGGAGAACATTAATCTCAATTTTTAAGCAATCAACGAGCGGGGAAGCGTGAAACCCAAATCAATTTTTATCCATTACATACATATGTATTTTTTTTTTTTATTTGAGAAAGAAACATACAGTTATAATTAAAGAAATACAAAATATAGATGAACAAAGTTATGACATAAACCAAAGTAGTTTCTATAAATAAAGTTGATATGGCATAGGTGAAGAAATAGAAAGATAATAAATATAGTTTATATAAGTAAAATTAGATATAACATAAATAAAGCAATAGAAAGATAATGAATGTAAGAAACATAAATATAGTAGTGAGAAGGGAGAGGGAGATTTGGAAGAGTGTGGGTAGGATTAGGGATTGGAAAAGTGTTTATATAGATGAATTTTGAAAGTAAAGAGGTTGGAGGTGAATATATCAAATGAAATAGGAAGTTTGTTGAAAGTATTGCATGATCTGTTGATGAATGAGTTGAGAGATAAGTTTGAGGATAATAACTTAAGGTGGAATAAATTAGGATTACGGAACGTTCTGGAAGGACAATTAAGGGAGATTTTAGAAAGGAGATAAGGACTATCAACTAAATTGTTAAGGATTTTGTACAAAAAACAGAGGTCATTTATTATTCTTCTTGTTACGAGTGGGGGGGGGGGTTAAATTGGGAATAAACAAAGAATTAGGAATAATTGGGATGTGGAATTTAAATTGCAAGTATGTGTGGAACCTTTTTTGGATTTTATCCAGTCTAAGAATGTTTATATATATTAATTGTATTGTAATTATATATATATTGTATAAGGGGTTCCATACAGTACTTGCAAACTCCAGGTGGCTTCTGACAAAGGAGTTGAAAAGTAATTTGAGGGTATCACAAGACTTAAAAGGCTTGGACACCCTCATGATGAAACCTAGATTATTCTATTAGCCCTTCTGGCGATCAGGTCAATATGGTTATTGAACGAAAGCTTAGTATCGAAAACAATGCCAAGGTCTCTGACAGTATCAACTTTTTTAATTTGAATATTATTAATTTTGTAAGAGAATAGTATGGGAGATTTGCGCCTGGCAAATGAAATTTGAGAACACTTAACTATATTAAGGAAGAGCTGATTTGATGAACAATATTTGGAGAAATTATCTAGATCATGTTGAAGCTTAAGGCAGTCATCAATAGAAGAGATTTTTTTTTAAATTTTAGTGTCGTCAGCGAATACATAAAAGAAAGGAGGAATGGGAAAAGCATGAATTGATATCATTGATATATAGTAAGAAAAAAAGAGGACCGAGATGAGAGCCCTGGGGAATACCAATGTACATATGTGCATACATACATATGTACAATTATGACGTATGGATGTGAAACTTGGACGCTAAATTCAAGAATGGTACGTAAGATCCAGTGCACACAAAGAAGCATTGAAAAATGTATACTTGGTATAACAAGAAGAGATGGTAAGAGGAATACATGGGTAAGAAGTATGACCAAGGTGGTTGATATAGCAGAACGTGTTAAAAAGTTGAAGTGGACACATAGCAAGAAGAATGGATGGCAGATGGACGCGAGAAATACTGGAATGGTATCCGAGAGGATGTGAAAGACAGCAAGGTAGACCGAGTGGAAGATGGACTGATGAATTGAGAAGAATGTATGATTTGATTGCATTGCTTACTTAAATCATTAGATAATAATATTGTAGAGATAGTTGATAGTAATTAATGATCGGATGTAAGGAAGAAGAAATAAAATGTGAAATAAAACTAGGATGGAGTGCTTTTGGAAGAATGAACATAGTTAAATCCAACATTCCGCTAAGTTTAAAAAATAAGGTTTATGTATAACCAATGCGTACTGCAAGTTATGACGTATGGATGTGACACTTGGATGCTGAATTCAAGAATGTTACGCAAGATTCAGTGCACACAGATGTATGCTCGGTATAACAAGAAGAGATCGTAAGAAGAATACATGTGTAAGAAGTATGACCAAAGTGACAGATATAGCAGAACGTGAAAAAAAGTTGTAGTGGACACATAGCGAGAAGAATGTATGGCAGATGGACGCGAGAAATACTGGAATGGTATCCGAGAGGATGTGAAAGACAGCAAGGTAGAGCGAGTGGAAGATGGTCTGATGTATTGAGAAGAATGTGTGGAGTCAAGTGAATGCACATTGCTCAAGACAGACAGGAATGGAATAGGAATAAGGAGGCCTTCATCCAGCAGTGGATGGTGAACGGCTGAAAATGATGACGATGATGACCTACGTACATATGTATATGTAATTACAATTTTAACTCTTATTGATGTAAATATGTATGTACATTGTACATATGTACATACCTACATTGTATGTATGTACATATAAATATGTAGGTATCTAGTTGTATACGTAATGTATGATTTTATTCTGTAAATATCTCAGTGATACAATCAAAATTTCTTTTTTAGTGTAGGTACTAGGATATAATTTTGTTGTACAAAATCAAGCAAGCAAAATAATAAAATAAAATCTTTCTTTATGTAATCGAATTTATTTTTGGCTTTTACACAAATAGTTCACTATGTATGTAAGTGTACATATATAGGTATAATCGTTTGATTTGTTTGAATGTAATTTATCCTTGTTGTCTTCCTTTTAGTGGTGGATCAAGAACTCTATAACCATTTTCATCAGCTTCGTACGTAACTGTTATGAATTCTCCATCTTGTCCTCGGTACGTGTAAGAGCCGCGAACTATAAGTCCCGAGTTAGGATCATTCGGATTGACTAATACGGCTTCCTCTTGCCTTTTTGTTCCATCTGTCGTTTCGAAACTGAAAAAAAAGATAGGTTTTTGACTAGTTTGCAACAATAAAATTAATTGATATTGGCGATTCAACATTCCATAAAAATTACGTTTATTGCCTGTAAACCTGTATTTTCAAGGCTGGTTGTTGCACTGTATGAATAATGCCAACTTATGGTGCTTTTCTATTTGCGCTGTATTTATATTAAAATAATCATTAACAATTCCAATCAATCTTTAATTGGAATTGTCTTAAAAGTATTTATGAACTTGTACAAAATCGATATACAAAAAACTTAAATAGTTTTATATGAAAATTTAAATTATTTGAATGCATTTTTAATATGGAGAGAAATATAACAATCAATTAAAAAAAATACCAGTAGGTATTGTATTACTAAATAAATCTACTTCAAAGTAACTTACATACCTATAGATAAAAATCGTATTTGTGTCTTTGAATTATTTAAGTTCAAAAAGTGTTTTGGACCAGGAGTCAAATTTAATTATATATATTTTAATTTTGAACTTACGAGAAATTATAAGGTCCAAGTCCATCGTTATAATTTACAAAACTAACGATTCCCGAAGGCTGTTCATTCTCTATATAGCTAGGAGGAACAGCTAAAGTTAGAGCGAATAGGAAACTCACGATGAAAATCTGAAACACCAACAATAATGATAATTAATAAAGAAATATTCATTTTTAAATTTAGTAAATAGGGTAATTAAACATAGGTCAAAAAAACTACAAAATGCGGAGTATTTTAAATGTCAATAGATTAACTAGTATAAGATATATGTTGAATGAATTGAATTGATATGAAACCTTATCATCAAAATATTTAATAAGAGGTTATAATATACATAGTCATAGTACAAGGGGTAAGAATAAGTTAATAGTTAAGAATTTAAAATTAAGTAGATCCAGTTTAGTATGTGTATGTAGTTGTTGAATATAATGGCCTGCCAGAAGTTCTCAGAAATATAAATTAAATTGATAGATTCCTGGCAGCCTTAAAACAGCACCTCTGTACAAGTGCTAGTAGATGATAGGTTTTTTTAGTAATTAGCTTTTTAAGCTATCTTAACTAATAATACAATTTAAGTAGCACAATTGAATGCGTCTAGCGTTACCAATTTCATGTTGATGACTTGATTATGCGATAGACGAATTGCAAAAAGTGTCAACGCACCACTTCAAGTTCAAGAGTGAAATGTTGTAAGCTCGCAGGTCCATCTCAATTTTATAGATTTTCAAAAAATCGTTTCCTCGTCTTGACTAGTTTTTTTTACTAGTACCATATAACTAGAATACGGACTGAAATATTCATCGCATTAGATCCTCATGCTTAAATAATCACCGGTGACGAGTTTCTAGTACAATATATATGCTAATTTACCGACTGAAAACAGTCAGGTCAGTGCCGTTTATAATTTTTTTTAGCATTTAATTGTGGTAAGGCGTGTCCAAGTGACCCAACGCCAAGTCAAATAACTCTGAACTTTACCCTGAGTTATTATATTAGGTCTCACCAAACTCAGTTCTGCTCAAAATGCGGTGCATAAAAACGACAGCAAAATGATTAATACTTATTTTGTGTTGGTTTTTCTTAGAACTATTCACCCGTTACACGATGCCTGTCAAGATATCATTTTTATTTACAATATTTTTATTCAAAAAATACACGAACATTATAAATATGCATGTCCTCTTATCTGCAGCATCTGCTTGGTGGCAAATTTTACATTTGATCGCGTTAAAACTATACAACTACACATTATTCTAATATAACTGCATATTCATATTGTTCGCTTACTGCTATTATTACCGTCTACGAATCGTTTGATATTAACGTTATTAATTGCTTATTGAATAAATAGACATAAGAGTCATTAATTTTCTTGTCACTCGAATAATAGTGTAACATAAATTATTCCAAACGTATTTTTTGCCAAGAAGCATTTATTATAATATGAAAATACCTCAGGTGATGAATTGAAAAATATCTCGAGTCAAAACACAAAAGATGAGAACATGAAATTTTAAAGTGTGAAAAGTAACGAATATTAATTTGTACAAATTTTCCTTAATATGTAATATATGTAACTAAATTCACAGTAAAAACAAGTTCTCCTGAAAGTCCAATTTTTATTACTTATGTCAGCTTATATTGAAAATAATTTACTTAAAAATCTCATAAATATTGTAGAGGTTTAAATTGTGTTATATATATGTAATTCACGTGTTTAACAAAAATTTTATAAAGTTTAACTACTTTTTACTTACATTCATTTTTGATTATTTATTTATATAATACAGTAGCTTAAGCTAATTATATAATCCTTAACTAAGCACCTGTACAAAGATGTTTTTTTTAAGACTGCCAGGAATTTTTCAATAGTTTTGGAACTTTTAATTCCATCCGGCAGTATATTATACTCCAAAACCTGTACAAGATGATTCTCCTATTTCTATTTATTTTAACATTTTTTATAATTAAATTATTTTTATTCCTTAAATTATATTCACATACATCCATTCTTCTCACAATAAATTTACTAAAATATGATGGTTACATATTATTATCTAACTTAAATATAAATACCAGAATACAAATCTTCAAAGTATCATTCACATTCAACCAATCTAATTAAATCATCATTTTTTTTATACTAGCATACCTATCCGCATTAAAATACATCTCATACCTCTATTTTGTAATATTTGTAATCTATCTCTAGTTGATTTATCTAACATATTTAATAATGAACCACAAAACATAAAATGAGGTCTGATAATTACATTATATATTATTATTTTAGTTTCTTTAGATAATATTTTTATTGAAAATTGACCGTGTAACTTAAAATCTAACTTATCATCCAATATTATACCCAAATATTTGAAATTATTAGCTAGTTCAATATTATTTTCACCAACTTTTAACCTAAAATCAGTTTAATTAATCTTATTATAATTAATTACCATTGGTTTGGTTTTTTCTACATTTAATTTTAATTTGTTGCTATTCAGCCGAATTATTAAATTACTTAATTCAAAATTTAATGTTTCCATTATAAAATTATGATAAATTTAATGGATTGTTTATTTAAAATGTTATTTTAATATTGTTTATGCCATCTATCGATTATTGTTTATATTATGACGAGTCAAAAAAATTAGCTAAAGTTAAATGAACCTTTTAAAAAGGGTTTATAGAAACTATTTCAAGTTTGAAGAAACAGGTGAAGCTTTAATTATATTAATTAATTATCACATGTACAATTTTACATTGATATATATAGAGGTACCTATTTGTGAAATTAAGTTTTATATTTCATTCAAATCATTTATTTTTAAAATAGATACTTGACTATCCATTACAATTATCTACTTCTATTGTAGTATTATTGCAATATAAATTTATTTATTTACTTATAATGTGACACGATTTTAAGTAGTCTACGTTTTATAATGCGATTTAATAATGCGCACTGCAAGTCGTGTAAGACTACTTATTAAGTTTTGATAGAAAATTTCAAAATATTTTCAATGTTGACTTCGCGCTACGTAAATCCGGTATTGAATATGTTAATTTCAAAAGCAAAAGCAGGTGTGTCTTTTAATGCCAAAGTTCTAGGCTTTTTAAAATGTGCTGTTAACGATTAGAAAATTATTACAAATTTATCGTAATTTAAATACAACTACATATGCATAGAAAATTTGACAAGTTACCAAACTTGAGTGAATAAAATTCATACAACAAATGTATTTATATATTTAAAGGTTACTTAGAGTATGTTTCAGTTACAGTTAAGTTAAAATAAAAAAAACCTTAGCATACTTGCAGCTACACCCTTTTTGCTTACAGACATTGAACCAATTTGCAACGAAGAAGATAACCTTGGCTGATAAAATTGCATCTTGCAAATCTAGAGTACCTTGAAGACGGCACAGTACCAAAACATTTTTTTACCACAATCGGCAGACATTTTACGCACGTTATACTGAAATTTAATAGTCGACAATAAATAAACTATTATATTTCACTTCATAGATATAAAACTATTACAATAATTATCTAATTAGCTTGTATATATATATATATATATATATATATATATGCTTTGCGTTAATAAATGTATGTATTACACGTTTGTTCATTGTTTTTATGTTATGAAAAGAGTATGCAACTGACAATTTAATTTTGGATAATAATTTGAGTAAATACGGCCACGCATACGAACCGCTTTTGAAATAAACCTGCTATAAGAATGGAACGCCACTTGAAAGCAGCATCACTGTGGTGATACCAACCAAGAAGAGCATATGATATAGTTGTGGCAGGATTTGAAGGACTCTCGTGTACCAGAAAAATGTATAAAGTGAGTGCGTAACGTTGTGGGTCGAAAAATAAGTGCAATACCTTAATAATGTGATTGTGATAATACAAATTGAGAGTAATTTTCAGTTGGTGTTACTGTCATGTTGCCTCATCGGATCAGTTCTCACAAAACCAAACAAACCGGAAGTTACGATTTTGAAATACGATAATACAAACGACGGACTCGGATCCTACATATACAAGTGAGTATATTTTTAAATATTACTACCCGGCGTTGTCCTGGTGCAAATTTAATTTGTTTCAACTATTTGTACCTACATATGTGTTGTATTGTTCTCATTTGCTTCAACTGACAACATTTGATTTACATATCACTAGCTTTATAAAATGTTCAGAATCATAGAAAGTAGGTACATAAGTAGATAAGTTTGGAAAGGAAAAGGAACAGACTTTAATTTGCATAACATAGTAATTAAATTGTTATTTGTCCGTCTGCTATCTGTTTTTCCTTACAACGTTTGAATAATCGTCAGGTATTTCCTATGATTCTGTGAGTTTTTTAGAGTACTTGACGATAGTACCGACTAGTACCGATAGTTTCGAGCTAAAAGCCAAATTAGGGAAAACCTTGCAAAATTGGTAAGTATATTTAAAATTAAATTAAATGTTACTCATTTATCATTAATGAAATGAAAGAAATAATTTATCCTCGTGATATTTCTCAACATTTGACAGTTTATTATTAAAAAGAATTATACAGTTTATTCTGAAAAACGAGCTTAAAGCATTTTATAGCCATGACGTTGTGGAAATGGGATTAATTTTAATCTTGTGTAAATTGTGTATCAACATTTTGTATTTCACGCAAAACGTTGGATTAAACTTGTTACAGTGTCAGATAGGAGCAGAGCTAAATTGTTTACCACAAAGTACAGAGAGAACAACCCATACAATAACTTGAAGCATCTACTGTCCTTACTTGAATAATGATACAGAGGATTTTAAAGGATCTTAAGGATTAGTCATCTTCAAAAAAGTCACGTTCGATGTACTAACTAGTTTTATGGATCAACTTCTTTCTAGTACTCTATTCTTTACGCTGATTGTAATTTTCTCTTATAGCACAGGTTCCCAACCTTTATCGAGTGGCTAAAAGCAAAGTGACCCGTGACATCATCATTTTCAGACGTTCACCATCCACTGCTGGATGAAGGCCTCTCCAATCCTCTTCCATTCCTGTCTGTCTTGAGCAATCTGCATCCACTTGAATCCAAACATTCGTCTCAATTCATCAGCCCATCTTCCACTCGGTCTACCTTGCTTTATTTCACATCCTCTCGGATACCATTCTACCATCTGCCATCCATTTTTCTCGCTGTGTCCACTTCAACTTTTTCACACGTTCCGCTATATCTGCCACTTTGGTCATCCTCTTACGATCACTTCTTATTATACAAAGCATACATCTTTCCATGCTTCTCCGTGTGCACTGGATCTTACGCAGCATTATTGAATTTAGCATCCACGTTTCACATCCATACGTCATAACTGACAGAATATTGCATAATAGTCAATATATTTTTTTTAGTTTACTGTTTCAGTTGGCGACCCCACAGAAAACCCTTTGCCAAGTGCAAAAGCCGTAAACTAATTAGCTCTGCCCTTTTTTGACACTGTAGCTAGCCTCACCTCTGGGAATTTATGGTTAATGGCAGGTCGCTCTACCATTTCTCTTCATAGGAATACATATATGAGTCGCCTAGTTCCAAATCCCGATAAGTCCATAAAACTCACTTGTTCGCAAACGCGGTTTTTCTGCTACAGACTTATTTGCTTGATGGCGTTTAAAACTCATTTAAACTTAATTTTGTTGATATTAAACAAAATATTGAGATTAGAAACATGGACTTATCGTTGTTTGTTTCTAAAAATGGCTTTTATCAGCTTTTATCATGGTGCAATTGTCAGTTTTGGAACTAACACTGATTTTCAATATTTTTTTTACGGCGCACTTGGCGGTATTTGGAATAATTCAAGTATAAGGCATCGTTTGAAAACATTCTTAGAACCAGAAAATATTTTATCCTCGTTTTTTATATATTGTTGACTTATCGGGATTGGAACTAGACGACTCATATGTACAAAGTTTTGTTTCAAATGCAAATAAGCAACTCACTACTACTAGTTCAAAATAGGTATGAACGTTGTCATAATAGGAAAGATGAGATTTCTCAAGGTTCGAAATGGTAAATGTTTTTCATATTTCAAGGCAGTTGAGATTAGCATAGTTGACACAAGTAAAACTGCACATTTCCAATATGGGACGAATCTTCGTAATTATTTCGCAACGCTGTCGATTATATGCCACAGTGGTATTTGTCTGTGGATTACATACATATTTAGACACTTTGAGATATAAATTAGGGTCAGAGCATCGATGTGAAATTCTGTTAGCGTGTATGCATTTATTTATACACATTTTTATTTGATTGGTGGTAATTGATTTTGGGTTTCTGTTTTCAGTGTCGAAACGTCTGACGGTACCAAAAAGCGCGAAGAAGGAGTGTTTCTTAAGTCAAACGATCCCGAAAAGGACACTTTGAGAGTGACTGGTTTCTTCTCGTACGTGGGACCCGATGGCGTAACTTATACTGTTAAATATATTGCCGACGAGAATGGTTTCCAGCCTGAAGGAGACCATTTGCCGAAAGATCCAACAGTACACCCTGAAAATCCGGTATTAAATATGTTTATAATTAAATTAACATATTTTGTAATCTTATATCTAGTATGTATGTATATATATACATACATACATACATGAAAAGTGTATTGATTGATTATTGAATTTACAGGGAGATGGTCCATTATTTCTTCCACCGGGAGCCATTGCTTCCCTTTTAGGATGATTATGAATGTTGATAATGTAAACTTGATTATTATTATTTATATCGTCTGATACTATTTCCTTTATTTTGGTCTTTTCAAAAATTAGCATTAAAAATATATGGAATTGTAACATTTCGCATCAGAAGAATATGCATTGTACATTTTGTAATATAGCCTCTTCGCCTATTGCACACTTTATATTATTAAGAGCAAGTCTTTTTTTTTTTTTATAATGTTTATTTCATAATGAGCGTTTATTGAATGGTTTGTTTGAAATTGATTTCAGCTGCCCAAGTTGGATCTTCGCTTCAACGACAGAAGAGCGATTTAGAATATTTATATAATAATTACGAAATAAATATTTATAAAAACAAACAAATTTTGTTTTTTTTAACCTCATTTTGAACAAAGAGGATCAAACAATATATATTTATTAAAAAAACTGCATTGAAAAAGGAATCCATTTGATTTTATATGTAGTATTTTATTGAATAATATAAATTAAGGTTTATTTTTAAATCGGATTTCTGTTGGATTGAGATTTTATTGAATATTTATATTAAATATTTAACATTTAATATTTTTAACTTAAAGCAAACTTAAAGCAAAGTCAATTCATGAGATCGTGAAAACACTGAACTTTATCATCTTACTGACCGAAATAGTTGGAAAAAGGCTTACAGATAAGGATCTTTTTTATTTGGTGAGTTTTCAAACTATTTTTTCAAAGTACTGTATTAAAAATCATTGGCAAAATATTAAATAGATGACGTTACAAAAATTTATTGATTTAAAATCAGTTATTAATGACTTATGTTATAGTATCTTAATATTATAGTATATTAAATTTTCTCCTAAGAATATTCCCTTGCAATTTTTTTTAATAATATGTAAGTGGAATTGAATAAAAAAAAACACTTATTTATTCAATTTTCAGATGAATTGATTGCAACGATGAATTGTGCAAAAAACCTACATAATTGTTCAGAGGACACATAAAACTTTTAAAATAAATAAATACGTGTGGGGTTGATTGATAATACAAAATTATTAAATTTATATATTTATGAATACAACATCAATTTACCAATTATTTAATAAAAAAATATTCACAAAAAAACAACTTTATTGATACATAGCAGATATTTCAATACCTTATTGAAAAGAAATTTACAAATAAAATACAAATTTAATAATGTTAAAGAATATAGCATTATTATATGATTAAGAATTATAATATAATAATAATTATAATATATAATTAATATAATATATATGTAATTATAATATATAATTAATATAATATATATGTAATTATAATATATTAATATAATATATAATTAATATAATGAATAATTACAATATATAATTAATATAATATATAATTATTAATATAATAATACATATAATAAGCCGTGATCTGTGTGCATTGAAGTATCTTGTTCATACGAATGTTTCATTCAAAATTTGCACATAGCGGATATTACCATCACTATTTTTACCTACTGATACACAGCATCTTTTTATTTTATTTTATTTTAAATATTTTGGCGACTTAAAAAAAACGCACATGTTTACAGATGTATGGAGAAAAAAATAAGCTATCCAGTGATACCAATAACTGAAAATCAAACGAATATACAAAACAAACGGTGTAATCATTTTTTGATATTTTAACTCTTTATACTGCCTCAATGGAGTTAAAATTTAGAAGAAATGTGTTGTTAGCTAATGTTGGAAGGTTCATATACTGGTATTAAAACGCAGAAAAAATGCATTTCTTGTCGTTTATTTGATTTAAGACAATGCAAATAATGCAATACATACGTTTCAGTTGCTAATTAAGAACAAAAAACAACGGAAATATCATACCATTACCTAAATAATACGGCCAATAATCTTATTATAATCTTTTTTATAAAACCATCTCGCCTCAAGGGTAGCACAAACAGAAGCAGAGGTTTCTGTCACTATTTTAACTGTGTGGCTTGAGTTTGGCAGGGAAAAATCTTTATCTGAAGTATAATGAGTATTTATTATTTCTTAATCAGCAATAGCTTGTAAAATAGTTTATTCATCTATGAATTTGTTATGAGAAGGCAAAGTTATCTCTTCTCAATTTATAATACTGCCACAATACGCTTCAGAAAAATATTAAATACAGCCAATTTAAAGCTACGAATAACATTCACCGATTTCTTTCAATTGTCGGGCTATGAATATGTTTTCTGGATGCTCAAAAAAATCATTTCTTTAAATTACTGCATCGATGATTTCTTTCAGGTGGCTTGGTATATAGTATGAAAGCGAAATAGTCTGAGGCAAATGTTTAGCACCATAAATGCTTGATGGTTTTAATAATATACCTGACATAGGTGTATAAACTTTTAATAAGACTATTGTTAATGTTATTAAATTTTCCGATGGTGCTTCTGAAGAAATATAAAGTCAGAGTATCCGGTTTGCTGTCGATTTTGCCTGGATATTTCATAAATAGTTTTTCATTACATGATCTCGAGGTTAATGGCTTCACAAATTTCCAATAAGTAGGTACAACTGATTTGTTCTTAAATCTTGTTTAATCCGGGGAAATTCTTCACTACACCATGATATTGTGGTGTGTTTTCATATCTTGGGTTATTGCAGTTGAAGAACTTTGTTGTCTTTTTAAACTGGAACAATACAAGAAACAAGCTGATTTTCTCTTCAAATGTTTAGCATAAATGCTTTCTGGTCAATATATTTTTAGTAATTTCTCGATTTAAGCCACCTATAGCCATTATTCGGCCAGTCTGTTGATCATGTAAAAATTCTCGCTCCTTAAATGTGCTGTTTTTCACACGTACAAGAGTAAAAAAAAATCATTTTCATGTTTCTATGTTAAAAAGGATCTGCGCGTCCTATTTAAATGTGTAAAGCTTCCTTGTAAAGCTTAATAACTGTCAGATTTTTTTTACCATTATCTCGAATACTCACGATGATGTTGGCGAACACTGTTCGAGTGTTGCATTTGCGGGTCAAAGGGCAAAGCTATGTTCTATCAACACTATACAGTTAAATTATATAAACGATGTACTAACGAACATTAGTATTGTGTCGTTTCGTGATAATAAGAGTAGTTTTCTCCATCAGCTAATCATAGGGGACTATGGTATATTTTATATTTTTTCCCAATATTCAAGTAGCTTGGGACAGTACAAAACATTAATATTTTTAAGAGATATTTTGCAGTTAGGGTATATGATAGACTATAAAGCACTATCCCGCATCCAAGGTTTTTGATATTAAATATGACCGGATGTAAAGAAGAAGAAATAAAACAAAGAATGACACTAGGATGGAGTGCTTTTGGAAGAATGAACATAGTTTTTAAATCCAATATTCCGCTATGCTTAAAAAATAAGGCATACGACCAATGCGTACTGCCATTTATGACGTATGGATGTGAAACGTGAATGCTAAATTAAAAAATGCCACGTAAGATCCAGTGCATACAGAGAAGTATGCTTGGTATAACAAGAAGAGATTGTAAGAGGAATACATGGAAACAGCGAAACAGCGAAATGAATGGATGGCAGATGGACGTGAGAAATACTGGAATGGTTCGAAGAGGATGTGAAAGAAAGCAAGGTAGACCGAGTAGAAGATTGGATGATGAATTGAGAAGAATATGCGGAGTCAAGTGGATGCAGATTGCTCAAGACAGACAGGAATTGAAGAGGATTGGAGAGGCCTTGAAAATGATGATGAATACAATATCACTCCACCCTAGTCCACATAGCAGTTGTTGGTGATCCACTGACGATTTTTGTTAAATAAAAAGAATGCAGCTATGTATGTATGTATGTATGTACATTTGTGTTTTTTAAATATGATTATTAAGGTAAATGTGTAGTTATTTAATAATTAAAGAAAGGAGTTTCATAATTATTTTTCATTTATTTGCTCTTTTTTATTTACATTGCATATTTATTTAAAAAAATGATAACATTCATTTAAAAATCGAAAAAGTTTATTTTAAAATAAAAATAAAATTTTCCATAGACGACGTAAACATCTCACAATACTTAACGTATTTTTGTCTTAGTACATATAAAAAATAATAAATCAATAAATATAGCAGACAAGTTTTGCGGACATTCGTCCGTTTTGTTTTAAAAACAAAACTTCGGAAAAGAAATAACAAAAATAATAAGAAAAAAAAAAAAAAATACTAGCAAACAATTGGAGCTAGTACTTTCACGCGTAGAAAATAATAGTCGAATCGAAGAATGTAACTGAAACGTAATAAAAAGAACTGGCCGTTGAAATGAGTAGTTCAAGAATCGTTGGTCCACATTGGATTAAGTGCTATCGTTCCGTGTTTGCTTTATTTAAAAACGACGATTGTTGTTGTATTGGTTCTGGTTCTGGTTGTAAGCGGGCTGAGCTGATTGAGATTGGATCAGCTGGAGAGCTTTGGCGATGGCTTCTGGGATTGGTGGAGGAGTAGGCAAATGAGCACCTTCGGCACGGAATCCTATAAAAAACAATTTTATATTATTAAATTGGCAAAAAGAAAATCCTTATGCACTTTAAAAGTGGAAGGAAAAAATTTTAAAATTAAATTTTGCACTTAAACTCCTCATTTTAACTGTCTCAAGTGTTATAGGGCAAGTATACTCGTACATACAAATTTTTAAATCAATGAAAAAACTAATTTTTATTAATTGCCCTATTATACCTCGATTTTAGTGCCATATTTTCATTTCATATTTAATATAAGTGAAATAAATAAATGTATCACTAAATCCATTAATTAGAATTAAATATATAATCTATTTCTATGTATAGTTACCGTTTTCGTCAGCGATATAGGTGACAGTGATTTGAACTCCATCGGGACCAGTGTAGCTGTAAGATCCTTGAGCTACTTGAGCTTCCTGATCTTTAACACCAGCGTTCTTCAAGTATCCTTGCTCTTGAGCTTGGATTCCATTGCCGGTTTCGTAACTGTTGAACAATTGAACAAAACATCGATAAGTACCACTCGATTCGATATAATATATAGTCCGTATCGTGAGAAACAAACGTTTAAGTGTTGCACAATGAGTGTAACATCACGATTGTAAATAAACCACACCTCTCGCTGAGAACATTTAGCCGATTTGCGTTTTAATAATATATATAAAGGATGCGCGCAATTGCAGTGCATCAAAAAAAAAAAAAACAATGATAAGGAGCATCTCGTTGTCATGTTTCAAAATGACAATGATGTAGAGGACTTTCACATTTGTGCGGTGTTTTGTTGGGTAATAAACAACGCCTTGTATCAAATTCGTCGTACAAGTTACGGAAGACTATTTATTTGATATTGGAAATGTCAAAAATAAAAAAATTGTTTTCTTTTGATGGTTTTTTTTCACGTTTGCGTAATGGAACAATGGGAATTTGCATTTTACTATTATTTTTTTTTTCAGTCGATAAGTGTACAATTTTATTGTTATCAATTCTTCAAACGTGTAGTATTTTTTAGTTGTTCAATGACAAACATTTGAATTTGTGCGTATGAGTTAATTTATCTTTGTACAATTGTACCTATACATGCATACATATGTATATGATAAATTTATTTCTATACAAAATGCAGTATGACAGAGTATTCCAACTTAATATTACTCGTACAGTATTACAATAACACGATAAAAACTAGTAAAATTTGGAATACATCTAGGTAATGTTGCAGACGAGATGTGAAAGTTTTTTAATATGAATTGATTAGACGATATTTAAATTGAACTAATTTGTGATTTTATAAACGTTACATCACAGATACGCATAGTATTTTTTTTTACTTTTTCAATGACAAACATTTGAATTTGTGCGTATGAGTTAAATTTATCTTTGTGAGAAACTGATGACTAGTAAAATTTGGAATACATCTAGGAAATGTTGCAGACGGGATGTGAAAGTTTCAGAATTTTTTAATATAAATGAATAAAATTACAAATTTTAAGACTGACTTGATTAGACGATATTTAAATTGAACTAATTTGTGATTTTATAAACGTTACATCACAGATACAAGGGATGTATCAATTTCCTAGTAAGTTTCAAGTGAAACGATACAGTATGCGTCATACACATAAGGTACCTACTTACTCATTCGAGTGAAGTAATTTACACACGTACATATATAATTATCGAAGTCATGCTGGAAAATAATTCGAGATTATAATTGGCAAGGCAATAGTTACGAATGCAATCAATGTCGGCAGACGAATCCTAGAAAAAGGCGTATTTGTTGTGTAATCTCGAGGACTAGACGGTTTTATACATCCTTTGCGCAACAACGCCCCAACGACTTTATGGACTTATGGTAATTTGTGGGTTGTTCTACAACACAATGGCATTTAATAAGCACTTGGCGTATCTCTACAGATCGGTATTATTAGGGTCACGACTTCTCGCGTATCTCACATTTGGCATGAGTCTTCTTCTAAATCGATTGCGATTTGTGTGCGTTTTTTGGCCAGTTACACCGGGAATTGCCCAATTCGATTTGATTCACTGTGGGAATCGTCTTTATTATTTATCGAGATAAAAATTTGATATGTGAAAGGGAGCGTGATGACTTTTAGCAAGGTGCGACCGGCTAGCGATATATTACACTGTGCTCAAAAGGTTAAAATACTATGTGTAATTACCGCATTGAGGAAGTAATGATTTTAGAGCGACATGTGCATTTCTATAAGCTTGGAATTATATCTCAATATCTTCAGCTTTATTATACGTAGGTATAATAATTTTGGTTCAGTTTATGAACCGTCTAAATCTTGATGGAAAATTTGTACAATTTTTGACTTTATTGGTTTTTTTCACTTTGACGCTTAAAATGATAAAATTAATATCTTCAAATCTCTGGCTATATTATGAGTGTTTGGAAATTTCAATACTGAGCTTTTAAAGTGACTGAATTTTTTTATGGGACTTAGTCAATGGTTGAGTACCTTTTTCGAGTTCAGAGCCAAATTAGGGGAAATGTTGCAAAATTGGTAAGCAAAGTTTAAAATGAAATTGAATGTTACTCATTTATGAAATGGGTATCGGTAAGAAATATGCTATCTTCGTGATATTTCTCAATGTTAGACAGTTTATTACTAAAAAGTATTATTGATAAACGATTTAATGCTTTTTATAGCCATGAAGTTATATTTATGTAGAAATAGGATTCATTTTGAATGACAGCGAGAGCCGCATGAGGCTCCAGAGCCGCCGGTTCACGACCACTAGACTAGATCTAACATGAAAATTTATCTCTAAAATCAAAACTTTTACTAAAGGTATTATAAGAATATATCGTTATCAAAATTTAAAATTATCATCTTTTTGTTATTACCATGCATTTTTCACGCAACTGAATTATCAAAGCAGCAAAATCTAGTTCAAAGATATTATTTATAACTTATGTATGTGCGACACGTTCGTGGAAGATTTTGTAACGCAAACTGAGAAGCAGTGCGTAACAACACCACAATGGTGTCTTTTGATGTCACAAATAGATTTAAATTCATTCGTTGAATGCCTGAAGTAACTTTACCTGAATTGGTATGAGCCATCGTGGTTTACATCTTGCGTTTGTCTGACAATTGGGATGATTTGTCCGCTGTGCTGTTGTTGTTGGTGTCCATATTGAGGAGCTGCTGAAGCAAAAGCTACGAGGGCTGCGAGAACTACGGTCTAAGAAAATAAAATACAATTGGTAAGACATTCAGTGGAAAATTAGCATGGTTGTTTATTGTAACACTAGGAAAAAATTGATTTGAATCGGTGCAGTTGTGAATTTCGCGTGCGAATCGCATGTCAATTTTGGTTAGCGCGTGTAAACGATTTTCTCACGTTATTAATTCGAAAAAAAAATCGTCTCTTATGAGATGTAATTGCGGTGTGTTGCATCACATTAACTGCCGTTTGATGCAATCGAAAAAAAATAGCAATGAAACAATACTGTAACGTCAAATATATTAATTAGTTTCGAATCCGTGAGAAAGCGAGCAATTATATGTACTACATATGTATTATTGCCGAAAGTTTCATTGTTGTCGCATTTCAATGTCTTTCAGTTTCAGAAAAGTCGGAAAATTGTCGTTTATTGAGTTATTAAAAGTTTTTTCAACAACGTGTCATTGTTCTCGTTTTTTTCCCTTTGTCGAATTCGATATTTCGCACATGGAATGCGAAATACGCGTGTTTTAACGGACCCATTTAAAAAAAACCGTGCATTGTTTCCACCGTGTATGAATGGTGCATTCAATTTGCGAATTGCGTTTCTCAAAATGTGTCGATTTTTGCGTGATGCAATTAAAAGTGTTTGTTTGTTTGTTTAATTGACGTGTATGCAAAAATACTTGGGATTATTTTTACACGAATCTTACAATCTCAATAATACAAAGATAAATATAATATGTATTTTTAATGAATAAATGGATTAGTAGAAGATATAGTACAATATTTCAATTAAAAACATGCCCGATTTTATTAAATGTACTACTTTAAATGGTTAAAATATAAAATAGAGCGTAAATCAAATAATCAAATGTTAAAAAAAATTTAATTTAATGTAATCAAAGCTTCTAATGTACGTCATCGATTAATTCAA
The DNA here is from genome assembly GCA_022651745.1 of Parapsyche elsis. Lineage (NCBI taxonomy): Eukaryota > Metazoa > Arthropoda > Insecta > Trichoptera > Hydropsychidae > Parapsyche > Parapsyche elsis. The sequence continues at coordinate 1,123,120 of JAGVSN010000064.1, forward strand.
CTTTATGTAGGAATTAAAATTTTGATATTGAATTATGCTTTCATACAATTATATTTATTAAGGAATCTATAGTTTTTGCGCGATTTTAATAACCCCTATGTACTACTTTAACGATTAAAATATAAAATAAAGCGTAAATCAAAAAATCAACCCTTGAAAATTAAACTGTATTCATTAATTGCTCACTGTAATCAAATTTAATGTTAAAAAATCGAAATTTAATGTAATCAAATTGAAGTATGAATTATGTTTTCATACAATTATATTTAATTAATATAATGGAATCTATAGTTTTTGCCCGACTTCAATACTACTTTAATGATTAAAACATAAAATATAACGAAAATCAACCCTTAAAAATTATACATGTGTATTTAAACTACAATATATTCAATAATTAACCGCTCACTGTAATAAAATGTTAAAAGATTTAAATTTAACGTAATCAAAGCGTCTAATGTACATCATCGATTAATTCAGTTTTATATTAAATTATGTTTTCATGCAATTACAAATATTTAATGAATATAATGGAATCTATAGATTTTAATTTAACTTTAATGATTAAAACATTAAATCAACCCTTAAAAATTAAAAATTTGTATTTAAACTGTAATCAAATGTTAAAAAATCGAAATTTAATGTAGTCAAAGCTTCTAATGTACTTTATATTAAAATTTTACAGAAGATGTAACCCTCTAAAAGTATTAATAGAAAAAAAATCACATTCAGAATCTTTCAATGTAAAAACTACCCCTTATATTCGAGTACACTTTAGTGAAATCAAAAACAATTAAGTATACCGGGAACAATTTTTTTTAAATGTATAGTTGATTTTTGACGATGCGATCGGATAGAATCATCACCGATGACTTACCGTGTACATTTTGTGAGGGTTTATTTTTTGCACGGAGGAGCTGAGTTTGTCTGAGACACTTTTGCTCGTTCGAGGTCTGGCTTTGGAATGATTTTTCTCAGCTCGCGCCCCATCTTTTTATATGCGTCAAATCGCATAGGAAAGTATGATCGACCGCACTATGATATTTTTCGCCACGTCGAATACGCCAAGCCAATGTGAGCTTTCGACGCGGTGGAGCTGCAGCTGACATAAGGGTCACATTCGCGTGCGTCAGATGCACTTTTGCATCACAAATACACGCAACGAAACGAACGTACAAAGAGCAGTTCATTCAAGAATTCGGGGTGGGGCTGCGCTTTTCGTCAATAACGTACGATTTGCACACTATTAATTAATTTTATGCACTTTTTTTCCAATGATGTATGTTACAGACAACGTGTGAAATACCGCATTGAATAAAATGCTCAACAAAATATGATTTAAACGAATTTTAATGTCCGAATTGTTCTTTAACTCACCAATATGACCAGCTGATCGATTGAATCACTTCGTTTAATTCGGCTTAGTTGAACATTTGCACTTTGGATGGTCGATTTGGGCATTATATAAAATGACTAGACAATGCGGGATTTCACACATCATATAATATGTACATACATACATATAAACGTAGTTATTTATGTACATATACCTAGGACAATTGGTGAATATGAAACAATTAGGCATACGGACCAATGCGTACTGAAAGTTATGACGTATGGATGTGAAACGTGGATGATGAATTCAAAAATGTTACACAAGATACAGAGAAGTATTGAAAGATGTATGCTTGGTATAATAAAAAGAGATCGTAAGAGGAATACATAGGTAAGAAGCATGACCAAGGTGGTAGATATAGCGGAATGTGTTTAAAAGTTGAATGGTATCTGAGAGGATGTGAAAGAAAGCAAGGTAGACCGAGTGGAAGATGGGCTGATGAATCGAGAAGAATGTGTGGAGTCAAGTGGATGCAGATTGCTCAAGAAAGGCCTTCATCCAGCAGTGGATGGTGAACGGCTGAAAATGATGATGATATATAAAATAATTTTATAATCATCATATATACATATGTATGATGATTATAAAATTAATTTCTTCGGGAACACACGCGTTGAAGGATAAACAACTTCAGTCACACTTCGGGCGCCAGATGGGTTGGACGTAACACTTTGAGACACGACCATACATTCGCAAACTGTCACATAAATACAAATATACATTAAGAATGATGCCATGTACACACATACTAGTTGAAATTGAAATTACACATACATTAATAGTAGCGCAAGGTTCTGTCTGGCTGGGCGGTAGCCGCGGAACGCTCGCATGCACTCACGACACGTACACATATACCCACCCACTCACATATACAGTTATGGCACGGGTAATGCGAAGCGCTCGCATTTTTAAACTACCTGCTACATATTTGTTACATTTTGAACTTCATACATGTACGTACATATATACATAAATGATAAGCACGCGATGACACTGACAACGGGCAGTTACTAGTTTATTAAAAATGTGTATTAATTTAGTCATAGTTTTTGGTTACAGATTTGGTCATTTTTTGTAAATCTAATTCTAAAACTGCTACTTAAAGTTTAAAGCTAGTGTATAATTCGAGGAATCATTCAAGGACAATTTACATTTTCTAATAATTATCATAGTATGCACTGTAATTTATAATAGTAATAGTATAAATGCAATAAAATACTGACAATAGACGCTGATCGTACGCGTAGATTTGTCGTACATTAATTTATACAAATTATCGAATGTGTACAATAATATTATATTTTCGTACAATGCTGACACGAATTGCTATCAGCATCAATTTTACATATTTTATTCTAATAAATTTTTAAATATACGAATCTATTGTAAATAAAAATATATCGCATTGTGTATTGAAACGAAAAATACAACAGTTTATAACCAACTGAAAACGAATTAAATTTACTGTTATTTTAATGATTTCAAAATATCTTGTACAATCTCATACAAACGAAGTCTATAAATCTCGTTTTACGCAAAACTACATAATCACGCAACGACAACCATTTAATTTTAATTTTGATTGATTGCCCATTATGATTTATTATAAATAATCAGCTTTCACTAAAATTGGCTCATTTAAATTTAAATATCAGCATTTGCTATTTAAAGTTACATTTTAGTTGGATATTTGAGTTGTCTCTTATTTTCCTATCCAATGTCTTTCTAGCCTATGTGTCATTTATTTCAACTTGCCTTTTTTTATCATCATTGGCGCAATGATCCTTGACATTCATTTTATCGAGTCAATAATTGAAAAAAATACTCCAACCGAACGTTAATGTTAAAATTGATCGTCGAAAACGCATCTTCGACTTTTTTAAGAGCATAATTACATACATATGTATGTAGCAACGCCGCTTTTACAAAATCGACCATTTCTGCACTCTCTGAAGTCTGTAAATGTACAAGTACATACACCACTCCCACACTTTCAATTCATAAAGTGAACATACCTCTCTAAGTGTTGATATTAATATATAAAATATTGAGCAACGTGAATCCTTATGCGAGTAGTGACATTAACTCGCTGCTATAGAGTGTCACACACACACAACGGGTAAATATCATTTCCCTTTCAGGAAGGTGAAACGTTCAACCGGTCGATATTAAAATCGTCACAGATCTAATAACCGATCAAGTTCAGTTTTGCATCGATTGGCATATCGCATAATAGTGCGTGTTTTGCAACAGCGAAAGTATTGACAGAAGTGCAGGTTGTACCACAAGTGAGGACCCGATGTACTTTTGAACTTACCGAATAAAAATCAATTCAAGAAAGAGACGCGAAAGGAAAATAAGTTATCAAATATTACATATTTTACTATTACGAAAATATATCATTGGCTAAGAAGATTATTTCTTTTTGTATTTTTACTTACTATTTATTCATACAAATGTTACAGTTTTTGTTTATTTGTCGATTTTCTTATAAAATACATAGAATACTGTAATAAATGTATTTAGTAATTTACCAATAGTAATTACACGGTTAAGTTACACGGTCAATTTTTAATAAAAAAAGTAGGAATATTATGTCGGCTAACAAAATTATTACCTAAAGAAACTAAAATAATAATTTATAATGTAATTATTGTCAGACCACATCTTATGTATTGTGTTTCATTATTAAATATGTTAGATAAGTCAACTAGAGATAGATTACAAATATTACAAAATAGAGGTATGAGATGTATTTTAAATGCGGATAGGTATGCTACATAGTATAAAAAATTCGGGTGTAGCCAACCCATGACTTTATCCATATATTTGATAAATTACTGTGTTGAGTGCGCGCGCGTATATAAAATACGATCTTCGGCATATATTCAAATAAGAAAAACTACCACTTCCGGTCGGCGGATTTTAATCAAAACCTTATCAACTCTTAAATTTTATATGATAATTATAAATATAAATTTTCGACTTGATCAATAGGGCAGTTTCTGAAATATTCTGTGGTAAACTTTTCGACAAAAAAAAAACCCTACTTCCGGTTGACTGATTTTAATGATTATTTTTTCGTAACTAGCAATTTTACTCAGGAGTACAACATTATAATATTGTGACGATAATACATATTTAAAAGGCCGAAAAAAATAAACAACAAAAAATCGTTCAAGAGTAAACTGCCATTTCCGGTAGTCAGATGTTGACCAAAATCACAGTATCTCTTAAGGCTAACGTGAAAACTATAGATATGAAATTTCGACGAAATCGCCGGTGCAGTTTCGGAAATATTCTGCGGTAAACTTTTCGACAAAAAAAAAAAACCTACTTCCGGTTGACTAATTTTAATAATTTATTTTTTTTAAATAGCAATTTCTATGAGAATTACAATATTACAATATGGTGACGATACTACATATTTAATTTAAAAAAAAAAAAAAAAAAAAAAAAAAATCGTTCAAGAGTAAACTGCCACTTCTGTCAGACGGATTTTGACCAAAATCACAGTATCTCTTAAGGCTAACGTGAAAACTATAGATATGAAATTTCAACTTGATCGATGAGGCAGATTCGGAAATATTTTGCGGTAAACTTTTCAACAAAAAAAAAAAAACCTACTTCCGGTTGACTAATTTTATTAATTTATTTTTTTTTAAATATAAATTTTTCTCAAAATTACAACATTACAATATTGTGACGATACCACATATTTAAACGGTCGAAAAAAAATAAAAACAAAAAATCGTTCAAGAGTAAACTGCCATTTCCGGTAATCAGAAGTTGACTAAAATTACAGTATCTCTTAAGGCTAATGTGAAAACTATAGATATGAAATTTGGAGAAAATTCCCGGTGCAGTTTCGAAATATGATTTTTACCGGATTTTGAATTTTCTGCACGAAAAAAACCCTACTTCCGGTTGACTTATGTTGACCAAATTCCTTATGGCTTTTAAACTTTACGTGAATATAATAGATATGAAATTTCAGCTTGATAGACTTGATAGTTTCGGAGAAAACACACAGACATACACACACACACACATAGTACACAGACATACAGACATTTTCCAGAAATCATGAAAACGTGATCAGGGGATGATACTTGATCCAAATTAGTCAAAATCTCGAAGTCGAATTTTCGCACGATCACAATACTTTATCCGATTAGGATAAAGTAAAAAGATGATGATTGAATTAGATTGTTTGAATGTACATATGTTCGTATTTATATTTAAGTTAGATAATAATATGTTGCGATCATATTTTAGTAAATTTATTGTGAGAGGAATTGATGTATGTGATATAATTTAAGGAATAAAAATAATTTAATTATAAAAAAATGTTAAAATAAATATAAATAGGAGAAGCATCTTGTACAGAGGTGTTTTGGAGTATAATAGACTGCCGGATGGAATTAGTTCCAAAACTATTGATAAATTCCAGGCAGTCTTAAAAAAATATCTCTGTACAGATGCTTAGTTGAGGATTATAATTAATTAGCTTAAGCTACTATGTTCGAATTTTGATTTGGTACTTTTGAAAAAGAGTATTTGCACTTATATGCACATGATTGTAATGATGCTAGAATTTATTTTGAAGGATCAATATTTATATCATAATTTTCAGCCGTTCGCCATCCACTGCTGGATGAAGAGCTCTCCAATCCTCTTCCATTCCTGTTTGTCTTGAGCAATCTGCATCCACTTGACTCCACACATTCTTCTCAATTAATCAGCCCATCTTCCACTCGGACTACCTTGCTTTCTTTCACATCCATATTGCCGATGATATCGCTCGGTATACGAAAATACAAAATGTGGGCAATAATAAAACAGCAACTACTTGCTGGAAATCATTGAGCAACACATTGCTGCGACACATGTTGCGCATGTGATGCTGAAAATGTTGCTCGTTTACAGGCCCCTTTACCAATGTATTCCTTTTGCGATTTATTCTTGTTATACCAAGCATACATCTTTCCACGCTTCTCTGTGTGCACTGGATCTTACGTAGCATTCTTGAATTTAGCATCCAAGTTTCACATACATACTTTTGCATGCCTTATTTTTTAAGCATAGCTGAATGTTGGCTTTAAAAACAATCTTCATTCTTCCAAATGCACTCTAGTTTCATTCGATATTTACATAAGATGGTCAATACCGCATCTGTCAAAAATTATTGACCGTTAATTCTTTTTACTAGAATTTACACTCATTTGTCAAACGAGAATGCTTAAGGTAAAGTCCTTGATTATTTTAGTACAATCTACTACATATGTCAAATAAGGCTAAAATTTTATGCGAAAACTCCAAAGATGCCTCATATAATGTATTGCAGCTCTGCGACAACGAGGCGTTGAAGAAAAATGTGATTTTTTTATTTTAATTGCAGACATGAAAGGTTGACATACTATGTCACCGATCGACACATAACTAGTGTTACGCAATCAAAAGATGATTTTGATCCAACAATCCATCTGCGAGTGCCAACAATTTTAATTGGCGAAAAAATCAATTAATTACGATCCATAACGAAAAGATAAGCGGTGGCCACTTAATTATTAAAAAAAATTGACAAATCTATTCATTCGATGTAAAATCGTCGTTATTGTATTGAAACGATGTTACAACGCCACGGTAGCCTTATTAGTGAATTTTATGCACGCTTCTAGGTAATTCGTAAGTAGTGACGATGATGATGTCACGCAGGTGGGAAAAATCATTCGGAATCTGTTATCCAACAATGATAAATCGGAGTCATCTGGTTGAGGATTTTACTTTCATCATCGACCGTTGAGAAACTGGGTGTTTGCCTGAATCCGGTTCGAGATGCACTACTATATTATTTGACCGTGCAAGGTTTTCCCGACTAATACCATTTAGGTCGTCATAAATAAAAGATCGTGGTCACTTGTTTTTTTGCCATTGCAAATTCCGAAGTATGTATGTGTAGTAAAAAATGTATGACATTTAAAATGTCTTCCCACTTTCGGTACGCGCGAATATGTATATATATAATATGTATAATACATCAGCATTAGCCGGAATCAATTAGTAGTTTTAAACCGTTTGTTTTTTGTCCGTGTTAATTTAATCCGCAAGAGCGTAAAAATGACGGTACAGATTCTTTGCATATCAATCATGATTTATCAATTTGAATTTGTTGTACATACATAGGTACAGGAAACGCTCGTTTATCAGCCCGGTGTGTGGTCTTTGCGTTATTATTACAAATCGTATTACACGTTAAAGCACGACGAATTTAATTCGTTTTATACAGGGTGTTTTAAGCTAATTGTGCCTTACTTAAAATGTCGTTGTATCAATTTGTTCTGAAGGAGAAGTAATATATTGGAACAACTATTTGTTTGCTTTACCCAATCCTGCTACAAATTATTTAAAATACTCTATCATAATACATAAACTGGGTAATGATTTTGGAGAAATGATTTTTTTTTATAATTCTAAGCTGTTTGTAAGGGAATTTTTATTTTCATATTTTTAGACACATAAATATTGTATCTTTATTTTCCCTTTGTATTACTTTTTTTTTTTGTAATTCTTTTCTTTTTTGTAATTTTTTATCTTATTTTATCTATCAAGTGTATTTTGAAATGGTCTATTGCAAATACCGTATATGTATAAATAAATAAATAAATAAATTATGTATACGAATATAAATCTATACGTTGTATAGATTGTATATTGCTTCAAACATCCTGTATACACCATTATTTTAAGCCGTTCACCATCCATTCCTGTCTGTCTTGAGCACATTCTTCTCAATTCATCAGCCCATCTTCCACTCGGTCAACTTTTTCACACGTTCCGCTATGGTCATACTTCTTACCCGTGTATTCCTCTTACGATCTCTTCTCGTTATACCGAGCATACGTATTTCCATGCTTCTCTGTCTGCACTGGATCTTACGTAGCATCCAAGTTTAACATCCATACGTCATAACTGGCAGTACGCATTGGTCGTATGCCTTCTTTTTTAATCATAGCGGAATGTTGGATTTAAAAACTATGTTCATTCTTCTAAAAGCACTCCGTCCTAGTTTCATTCTTCTTCTTTACATCCATAGGAATGTTTAAAATTCACCAATTGTCCTAAGTATATACATACATATATGTAACTATCAACTATCTCTACAATATGATTATCTACTGTGACTACGCTTTGCGTGCAAAATTCATTAAATCCTGTATAATACATATGTATAGTTTAATTGATCAGTGTTTTTATCAATAAATGATCAATATATATTTAAGCAAACAGTCAGTAAAAATAGTAAAAGGTCAGCATAAATAATAAATAATCACAATTTTTTTACTGATACTACATATAAGGTAAGAGAAGGGCCTAACCTACATATGTATGTATTTATTAAAAATTACCAAAGAAATAAAAATCATATTTAAAGGATATCGGATTAATTATATTATAAATCAATCAAACTCAATATTTTTAATATGTATGGATAGGAAAAATCCACGCATCTTACACTAATTATAAAATATGAGGAAAACCTCACGTTTTCGTGATGTCAATAATTAAAATTACCATGAAAAGTCTGCGGATGTTCTTTTGAGACCATAATCAAAAACTGACCTTCATTATAATGAAATTTGTCAATGTCATCAATTTTATAATACCATAGGTGCTTTCTAAATTGAGATGATACGATTCCACCTGTTGTCCTTGTTCGACGAAACATCCATACAGAATAATATAACGTTTTCCACACAAATCCGATACATTTTAATTGAAAGGAGTGTCGCAATTTTTTTGAAATGCAAAAAAAAATAAATTATAGCGCGATTGCATTAATTTGTATTGTAACGAGTGTGCCTTAATCTTAAAATACTATTTGATTGTTCAAATTACACATTTTCCAAGCCGGTTTAATCATAATTACGTCTGAAATTATTTAAAGGAGTCTCGTGTTGCGAAAGTAGGCGTAACAAATTGATGACATTTAAACTTGTATAACGTTTGCAACCACTTATAATTCATCGCTACATAAATGATGATTCATTTAATACAGTTATGTACCTTTTGGTATCGGCGGCTAATATAAACGTCTTCATTTCAAGATTATAGGTCAAATAAAGACAGATTTCTCAACTGTTAAACGATAATAATTTAGCAAAGTCAATTAAAATTCAATTCGTTCCTTTTATTCCGTCTTCGATGAGTAGCCATTGATAGTGACACTTAAAAAGATTTATCGTTTGAATTTTTCAGCGACGGAATATTAAACAGTTTTTTTTATTTCGTTTGAACGTGTAAAATAAAAGTAAAAGTATAAATAAAGTTTTAAATGTGATATCCGCTGATTTGTTAATAATATAACGATTGGAAATTTACACGTAGGAGTTCTTCTATCGTTGTGAGGAGTGGCTCTTCAAGGGAATTTAACCGCAGACGATTACAATCATAAAATATTACCAAGAGCGAAATCACAATTTTTCTCACTAATATATTTTTATTGTTTGAATATATCAATTCGAAAAGATGATAATTTATCAAATTTTTCGATATTTTAATCCTTTTAGTCATGCATAATGATTCATCGCACATCCTTGAACCAAAATTACTTATAATATAATTCAAAAGATGCTTTCGGGTTTGATGTTTTTAGTGAATTTTGACAATGTTTATAAAAAACTTTAGTGTTTTTTGTATTCAACTATTGCCTCAGATTTATACCTATACGTATTAGCAAGGTAGTACTAATTTATCATAAATATTAAAAAGGTTTAAAAAGAAAATAAATACAAAACTTACATATAAGAAGCCTTACGGTAAAATCATCTGACAGTTGTTCTTAATCATTCAATTTTATATT